>QYTT01084219.1:2551-19957 GCA_006980735.1 Dasypogon diadema
ACACTCACATATTACAAATTTATTAGTAAAAAAAAGAAAGTAGAAAAAACCAAAGTAAAATCGTCAAAAAAGCAAAGTTCGGGTAAAAAATTAACACCGCAACCAGAAAAAAAGGACATAAAAAAGGAATAAAGATGTAATTTGTTGCACAGTATGCAATAAAAGTAGGACAAAAGCATGCTCCAATGAAAACGTACGGTTTGCAATAATTGGGTTCACAAACTTTTGCTCATTTAGTGTTAGTGCCAAGAAGTACATACGCGGCAACTGCCGCTAAAACTTCATGTATCATGAAAATCAACAAAAATCTATTCCTTTTTCATTGGTCTGGGAATTAAGTTTTTAAATTTGAGTCCGATCAACTTTTGATGTTTCAACATTTAAGTTTGCTCAATATTTGAATCCGATCAGAATTCGATTCCAACCACAATTAGAGTTCGAACAAAATTTAGGTTCGTTCATCGAATTTGAACGGATTCAAATTCTGAGCGGACCCAAATTTGATTCAGATTTGAGATGATTCGGAAAATGGGTTTTTACAGCTCTGGCTTGAGTTTGAGAGCTATGACACTCTACTTCGTCTTATGGGGTGCTGTTTTGAGCAAGGGGTCCTTACCTGTTTTCTGTTTTCAGCAAGGCCCTTACCTGTTCTCTGTTTTGAGCAAGATTCTCAAGCCAATTTGATTCTCATCAGTGCGATGATTGATTAGCTTACTACGGACACTCATCATTTGAATAATTTCAGAAGGAAGTTATCATGAATTAGTGAGGGAGAATTCTGTGTTCACAACCCACATCAGAAAATTATCATTTTGAAATTCATAGTTCGATGTATCAATGCATAACGCATGATGAGTCTCATGTAGTTTTTTTCGAATGTTTGATTAACGAGAAAAAGATATTTACATAATTGCCTATTAAAAATTCCTTAACAATTAGTGATCATTCGAAATATCGCGGAGATCTTGCATCTGTTATAGTGTAACAATAGGGAGAGAGACAACCCTTAATTCAAATATTCCACAAAATTTGCAATTTTTTATACAATTGGATTCGACTAACTTAGTAAGCCTAACGAAATCTGGGCGAATTAATTGTAGGAACCAATTCGCGCAGATTTCGTTAGGCTTATTATATTAACTCTCAATAGATAATTTGCGGTAATGTAATAAATGTGGTTACAAATAAACTATATTTAATAAATAATACAGGTAAATAAGTTTAAAGCAAATACTTACCCAAAATTCTAACAAAACAAAAGGGAAGGTGGCATATGCCATGAAGAAACGTGTTGTCAGGCAAGTCGCAATATCGTATAACATTCGAGAGTATTGAGTTTGCTGGAAACGATATCTAAACATACGTCTAGCCTGGAGTAAAAATATTAGTTAGATATATTTGTATTCCTTTATTATTAAAATATTAAATACCAAACGAGCAGCTGTAACAAATAAAGCACCTGTTGCAAAAGTAACATAATATCCAGGATAAAATCCATGCCAAACAGCACTCAGAGCAAATGTCAATAAAGTGCCGTACTTTTTGGGGACTCGCTCATACACCACCGTTCTTAACCATCTATTTGTACCAATATTCCAACTGTTAATACCATCACGCATATTTGTTGATAGCTATATCGGAAGTAAATTATACAATAACGCAAAAGTTGTAAAAACACTTTAAAGTCTTACTTCAAATGATAAAACATTTATATTTGATATAAGGTCCCATTTGGGAGAACCATCCTTTTCATAACCAGTAAACCCTAATCCAGAGTTATTGCATATAGCATCGGCTAATAGCCACGCATGGTAATATTTGAAGCGCACTATCGTTGTTGACATTATGATATACCAGAATTTGTATGGGGTTGAAGTGTTGTCTATAAAATCGTCATCCGTAAGAGTTCTTATAGGATACATCGTGACGAATTTCATAAATATAAAGGCGCATATTATACTACCGATGACCTTTTTAACAACAGTTTTATTTGGTGATGGTTCCAGCACAATTTCACGAGCATTGCTTTTGTCCAGATTACCCTATAAAATATATTATTATTGCACAATTTTAAAGTTTCTTTTTATTGCTTACATTTGATGCTGAGTTCTTTAAAATGTTATAGCCTTCAATAAAATCGATGTAATCTTTGTAGAAAACCATCGGTCCGGCCATTAATCCTTGGAAGTGTAAAACATATGAAAAGAATTCAAGAGCGGATGGAAGTTTTCGAACAGCATGATACTGTTGTGCTTTGGACAAGTCCTGAATTAATACGGGAAAATCAGTCATAAATTCAGACAACGTCAGTAAAAGCTACTTTTTGTTCTCTTGTAAATCCGTCATGAATGCTGAAAGCTAAACTTGTAACTTTCTGAGTAATGATCATTAGTGGTCCAGTTATATCTAGAGAATACGATCCGTAGTCGTATATTTGACGATGCAAATGTATGCACAAGAGGTAAAACAGGGCCACAATCATTACAGTTCTATCAGAATACATTTCCGATTCATGAATTTTATTAATTTACATTATATTAAATCAAATATTTATTTTTACCTTTGAACTATGGCGGGATTTTGGGTACGTATAACAATGTAGCATATAGCTGGAAGTCCTGCGATATGAATAGCCTGCTGACCGAAGCAAAAGCATCCAAAAACTAATCCTAAGGCGAGACCAAATGTGTGTCGAACTGCTGCTGACACTTTGGATGGGTGTAAAATGGATCGGAACAAGGAAGCTAAGAATAATGCCGTAATTTGACATATGAGGAAGTTCGTCTGAAAAGAAAAAATAAAAAATAGAAAATTAGTCATAATTTATAAAAACTAAGAATTTTTTAATTTCAATGTTAAGTTTTCCAGAGTTCAAAGGGAAAATTTTAAACCTTATAACGTCATTGAAGGATAATAATTGAGGATTACAACATAAGACCTGCAAAAGTACTTCAAAACAAAAATGGAATGATCTCAATATCTTTAGGCACTCTTAAGTGATATACACTAAGAAAATCCCATAAAAAAGGTTTTGTTTTAGGCGATTGAAAAATAAATGGCACGCATTAGGCCCGTTCTCTTGCTTGCAGGATTATAATTCCTGATCAGGAAAGTGCAGAAAGTCGTTTCCTAACTCGATTTGACATTTAATTCTTGCTGACGTTCTATCTTCCCCTCCTGCAATATTCAAGATTTCATAGCAGCACATATTATATCGATGTTAAAAAGACAGAGGAGGAAGGAGAATAACAAAATACGGTTTTTTTTTAAGCTGACAAAATGAATATTTTGAGCAAACCGAAAGGAAGTTGTTATCCAATCCATTTTAATGATTGCATAACAACTTCCTATGGTATTGTCCTATTTGAATTTTAGATAAAATATATGCAAGAAATATAAATATTTGATAAACAAAAAAGTTTCCGTAGACAATGGCTTTTAATACATATTCATAAATTCAGTCTATGTAAATAAATTTTTAAATCAAAATTAAGAATTAATTTCATTTTGCATCCTTAAATTACTTTAATTTCTAGTTACGACAGTAACTCTTTTGGTAATCCTGAGGAGTTTTAAGTAAAAATTAACAATTTTTAAATTTCAATTAATATAAGAATATGACACTGTAATATTTCCTATATTGACTTGATTAAAAAAAACTTTTGACTATAAAAAGTTTTAATATAAACTTAATAAGAAATTTTTAATGAAAGATACAAGTTATAATTAACTTGAGCCATCACAATTGGAGCAGTGTAATTACACCGCATTTCAATTACGTTATTAGCATCAGGCGATTAAATATGATGCGATAAAAATTTTATTAGTTATTGACCAAGATTGGGTTAGGTCAGATTGGGTATAGTAGCCCTGAAGAATGAAAATAAAAACTCATGTCTATCTTTTATCATACTGGGAAGACTGATTTAATTTTTGCATTGAACTTGATACCTTCACATCAAAATACTTTATTGACTCATTACAGCGTTGCTTCTTCTTGCAAACAAAATTGCATCATGTTGTGATTAAGGTGCTAACCGAGTAACAAGAGAGATTAGATTTAACTTTGAGTGTGTACATCCGCAGCATTGTCAAGCAAATATTGTGAAAGTAAATGTGATAAATGAATACTATAAATAGTCTATTCAAGCTAAATATATTTAAATTGCTTTGATGTGAATCATTACTTAGATAGGTGTCATATTAACTGCGAAGAATATAGAGATTATCGTGTTAATTATCTACTATATGACAATGTGTTATCATAACGAATTGAATAGTATACAAACTTCCAAAAAAGCGCATATGCCTTTAAATAATCTTGCAATTTCCATATTTTTAGTTTAAGATGAAATTTTTCTTATAATCATACATTTTTCAGTAAATGATGTAAATATATTCAAATATAATATGATCTAAATCATTTATACAAGGTGCCCCGATTCCCTTGGCTTATCCAAGACAAAATTATATGAGATAGGAGATCCATCTGCAATATCCACTGACAATGGGAGGTTGCACTGAATACTCCACCAATTTTAATACGTTCACGACGGCGAGGCTCATATGAGATTTTTATGAGAAAATTACATCGTGGACACGTGTCCGAGAGTTTAGTTGAATGGACGTTTATTTTCTGTTATGGCAACTTACATTTTTTAATTTCTTGTAAGTTTGTTACATTCTAAATGTATGCGACTTTTTTTGGCAAAAAATGGAAAACAGATTTATTTTGACAGGTAGTTAATAGATTGGAAATTAGTAAACAACTAAATGAAATGTGAATGAATAAATGGTCTTCATTATTGGTGAGCGTATTTTACTTTTCTATTTTTAACCCATTAAAAAAATGAAGGTGCAAATAGCCTATTTAATTTTGCCGAAAAAATTATGGGTCTTTATACCAGTTCTCTAAATTTTGTCACCTCAAATATCAAGTGAAACGCGGAAAAACAGGGCAAAAACAAAGTGCCTTATTTATCATTTTTCAACCGAATGCTTTTTGCATCACAGGTAATGGATTACGCTTTATATAGGTATCTACTTTATTCATGTACATGTAGATGCTCCCGGTACAAATATTCCATGCAGTTTGTACCTATCTCTTACTGTTAGCCTTTTCCATGTATACCTGATTAAAAAATGACTAGATTCATTTTTACCCTGACTATTTAATGACAAAAAAGACAAACATTGTTATATTTCGGAATTATTGTTTTTATACTTTTTATCTTAACATGTGCTCATGGTGACCTTTTTGCTGAATAGAGGTAAGAATGTATAAAAAGATAAATCTGTTGTTTTTTATGTTTTTTATGGTAAAATTCGAAATTAAAGTGCTTTTTAGATAGAGGGGGCGTGAGAAATTTATTACGAAGGTATTTAGAAATTCCTGACGAAAAAATTGTAGATTCGGATCTACGACAGAAATTACCTAGGCTTTATTTGAAATATATTTTTTGATTCGCGATAGATGGCGCTGTAATAGCGGAATTTCGAAAAAAAGACAAAAATGTGTTCAATATTCTCTAGAAAGCAATCCAATGATATTAAACTAGGACCCCCTCGTAATATAATGGGACATCTGGAAGAAAGTCCTCGTCAAGGTCACCTAAAACGAAATCGACACACAGTTAATCCTACCTATGCAGATAATAGTGATCCACGCACAGTTACTGTACTTGCGATGATATATAATAATCCTCACATCAGTCTGCGGGAAATTGAAGAGGAAATTGGTGTTCCAAAATCCACCATTCACAGCGAAGTATCATCCTTACCACATCATGCTTGTATAAGAGTTGTAAAATAACGATTACATTAACCGAGTTGAATTCTGCAATTGGGCCTTGCACAAGATTGAAGAAGGCCGTTGCTTTTTCCAGTCCTGTTTACTGATGAATGCACCTTTTAAAATGTGTGTCTTGTAAACAGGCACAACTGCCAGTATTAGAGTGCCAAAAATCCACAATGAATTTGACAATGCGATCCCAAACTATCAAACTTTTATTCGAGATGTTTTTTGATCCGTTGCATATTTCTTAACTTATCCGTGGTGGTGGATTAAAATGGGACAACCTGTATATAGTGCCAAAAAAGCTTTTTCTTGTATTTATTAATTCCACCAATGTTATTTATACAAATATTTGAAAAAGTAACGAAATGCATGTTACTTCTTTCAAATGTTATATAAAATGCAAGATGTCAGTATTAAGAAATATTTTATACAAATTTTTTAATTTGATAGCTTTCTACCATCTTTGCTTATACAAGTGTAACCTTAAACCAATCATTTCCTTATGAAAGTAATAAAGCCATATTTTACAATAAACGTTGTTTCGTAGTTACTTCATTTTCACAAGATTCAAAAAATATGCGTATGACTTATTAACAACACTCCTTTGTGGCGAAAGAACTGAATTGTTGTTTAAGATTAAATTCTTTCGAAAAATCGGGAACAAAAATAACATTTACAGTCAGAATAAATTAAAATATTTCAAGCTTTCAGTTCATAGCTAAAAAAATATGTAGAAAAATTCAAGAATAATGTTTGTGCATGGAACGAATGATAAATCTATTCATAAGAATATGCAATGAGCAATGAGTTGAATTATTTTGCATAACAAAGAAAATACATCGAAAATGGAAACTGAGGATCGACATTAAACAGTGTTCGAAAATAAACTTCCATTGAAATGAATTTGTTTACACAAATACGATCATAATAAATTTTCTGATCACATCTTTATGGCATTACGCCCATAAACAATATTAAATTTTTTTGTTGTCACAATTAAAATGCAATATCTATTCTAATCGTGAGCATTCTATTTCTTTTTAAATAAACGTTAAGTAAGTATCAAAATACAATTCGCAATTCACTTTGCTTTCTAAAAATAGGGGCACACCTCCAAAATTTAAGAAAGTTTCGTTGATAACCAATTAGATAAAATCAGCTTAAATAGTTAGCAAGTAAATTTATAAATAAAAAAAGTACATTGATATAAACTGACCTCACTCACTTTCGATTTCTCGTGCTATTTATAAACAATTATGTGTTGCGAATATGATACCCTATACCAGGTTCAAATTTTTATTTACTTTGAAGCTCTGGTAATATCGACGGAATTAACCGAAAAAATAAGTCATGTTTTTTTTTAGTTTATACAGTTGTATGAGATCAAAATCTATATAGAAAACACGCAGAGTGTAAGTTTTCATATGTGGAAATTTAATTTTTGCGCAATCATTTAATCTTCGCGTTATATTTTGGTAAGCGATTAGAAAATCTTGACATGTTGTATGATGCAGCCATTTCTGGGGTCTATGACTTCTCAAATTTATCAATCGAGTTATTGGATATTCAGCATTGCATATATACATATGTTAATCAGAAAAAACAGATTATTTTCGAAAGTGAATTACAAAAGAAATAAATGATCATTCTCATAAAATTAAAAACGGAAGGCTGCGTAAAAGACATTGACCTATGGTTGTCAATTCATTTCATAATCAATTCTGATTGAGAAATTGGGACAATTTGAAGCATATTTGATATTTCAGTTTATGGATGCAGGTGTTTCATGTTCAAAGAAACTCATCTTTAAATCAATGAAAACTTAATCCAAATGGGACAGATTATGGCCAATTATATCCAACTATTGCGTTTTTGTATTAAGTAATGAGTTTAATTAGCAATCTCTTGGAATTTCGCATTATATTATATTGCAAAAGCATTACAACTACCACACCATATCTTACGGTATAATAATACGATCGAAAAAATCAGAAGTAGTGAACAGATTTTAATGCAATGAATCTTTTCACGTTTAGTCAGCTACTGAGACAAACATTTCTTAAATTTTAAAACTTTGACTATCGTTTGAAACACTTGTGTCTCACCGCCAACTTCTCATTTTAGACATTTTGAAGCATCGATGCATCAGAATTTAATTCCGTCAATATTATCACATCATAGCAATAAATACCTTTTCAAACGCTGTTTGCCTCTATTGGAGAGGGGAACGCGTGACAAACTCGGTCCAAATGCCAGGATTGCGAACAACACGCGGTTCAGTTATTCTGTAACCTTGGCGAATGGTATTGACATATTCATTTAAAAGGAGGTATGTATTAATATAATTAACACTTGACCTGTAACACTATTTCGTGTCAATTTATAAATAGTCATGTTTCTTGTTAATAAATTGATGTGTCTCGGGTCATATTATTATCACTGTGAATGTTATTTATAAAAAGAAAAAGTTGTGGATTTTTGCGGCCAGTAGTTTTATATGCATTTATACAAAAATTAAAGGAAATTTGTGAAATATGTATTTTACTTTTTTCCTCAGAATCTTTTGGAATAAAGGTGTTGAAAAGAAAGCAATTATATGACGGATCAATATTCGGAACATCAACACAGTGAATTTTATTGGGTCATGCTCAGTTAGAAGATCGAAAATCACATGATTTTTGGATCTATTTCTTTTTAAACTTCAGGACTTTTTTTTAAACAATGCGTATTTATTCTATAGAGTATATCTTGCTAAGATAAAAATAAAGAAAAAATAAAAAATATGGCTTTTCCCCCAGTCATTAAAAAAAAAGATTTATTTAATATATTATCTAGTCCTTGAACGAATGGTTTTTCAAAATAACATTTGGTACAAAATGCCAGACGTTTAAATTTAAAATTTCCATTTTCGATAAAAAATCGATCGTTTCGCGTCAATAAAAAAAACTATGCATCTGAAAATTTTCAAGCGAATCGATATAGTAAAACGCATTTAAACTATTTTAACACTATTATTTACACTATTTTAACTTACATAGAAACATCAATGTTGACGAAGCAGTTCTTCACTCGAGGGTGGCCTTCTGCGCGCGGGGCCCGGCCGTTGTAATACGGACTGAGTCCTTTGTTGTAACAAAACTATGAGCATTTGGACCTCTGTGAAATCCCATAGCCTCGACCATTTGCAACAAAAACCGGGAACCTTCATCAAATATATAGGCAGAGATGTGTTTAGTAAGCTGCACCGTTGGTGATCCACTGGGAATAATTTTCGGACTTATTTTCCATATTAACTGATTATATCTCTCTTTGTTTTGTTTGAGACCGCCAACACATCGTTCCAACAACTCTTGTTTACTGAGATCTTCGTAGATCGGCTTAATAGTACGTTTAGAACATCTTCAGGCAGAGCCTCGTAATCGTATTGAAAAGAAGAAGGCTCACCATTCGCATAAGCGCGCTGCCAAACGCAACTTTGTCGTATTCATAGCTATAATGGAAATATGTGGCCCACATCGCGTTTCTCATTTTTTCTACAGTATCACAATTTCACCGGATCGCTAAACCATAGTGAATTCTCAGCTTATCAATCATCTTGGCAGTAAGTTAATTTTTTCTCCGAGCCCTGGGTTTTTCATTTTTAATTCACGTAATCGATTCTCCATTCTTTTTTGTACGTGTCCGATGCATTATTTATTTATAATAGTAGTATCACTATCATAATACTGTTTAAGCGGTGGTGAAGGGTTCAATTTGAAGGTCTATAACTCATCGAATTTTAATCGGATTAACTTAAAACCTACAATATTCTACACATCTTGTGGTTACAGAAAACGTCAAAACATCAATTTCTTTTTAAATTTTCTGACTAAGCATGACCCTTAAAGATAAAAATAATCTTATGATTGAATACAAAAATATATGAGAAAATTATATAGACAAAATGATGTTTTCTTAAAAAATAATAAAAGCTGGTTTCAAAAAACTATTGACTTACCAATTGTAGCCAAAAAGTCTCGGAAGACTAATTAAATCGTTTCTACAATTAAGCTTTCGAAGCAAAAGGTGTAAAACACCAAGGATTTGTGAAGATTTGGATACAGCACCATTAGCATATGCCATTAAAATGGAACTTCGAGCTTCTGGAAATTGTTAGACGCCAAAGGTTTTACAAGGCGCAGAGATATAGAAAGACATATTCAAACAATTTGTATTTCAAAAGAAAACAATAGTATGCTTACACTGAAAGCTCCTTTTGTATTATATGAGATTATTAGTGCTTATGACAAAATGTACCCTTGACACATACTTTAACTATGATTATGGTTGATGGTAAAATATGTAATACCATAATACTTCATTTCACTGACATGTATTTCTCTCTTGTGGATTTGTATTCAATAAAAATCTCATTTATATTTTAAGACTTCGCGTTTGTTGTTTTAATTAATTCCGCTTTGAAGTACAAGACAAAAAAGCGCGTCATGAGGCATACTACACACTATTCTGCCGTCATAAGCATAAATGACTTGTCTGACATTTTTTCTAATTTTGAGTTAAAGGCTGATTTTAAAACTCGATAAGTCAAAATTTCATTTATCAAAGTGTGAAAAATTTACATTTTGTTCTTGGGTGTTAAAAATCGAACTGAATAAACGCATAAACTTCAATAGTAGGATTTAAAAAATGCAAAATCGTCAATATTTCAGAAGTTTTTCAATGTAAGATAAGGCATGTATGCTTCCGTATGATGGCAGTATTGTTTCCGTAATGTTTTGTACATAAATTTTCTTAAGATGAATATTTGCAATACACTATCAAGTTTAGGTGTTTCAGAGCTTACAATTATTTCGCTATCAAATTCCTGCATTCGCCTTCCAACTACTTTTAGGTCAAGTTACTAATACCAGTTTAATTATTAGTAGGTCAACACGTGAATTTCTTCCACCGTTTGAATAAAAAACGCGTGTCGTAAGCACTTTACTGCTCGATATTTCTGCTATATGAAATCAAAACTTTTGTGAGACATAGAAAGTCGCGTAGAATATCTATATTTACTCCAGACGTTAGTGATCGTCGCATGTTAGTAATATAACATCGAATTGGGTTAATAAAATTGCTTGGAGAAATTCAGGTTAATATCGCGAAAATTGCTAGCTAACAAAGCTCAATTGAAGCTGTTTAAAAACAAAACACCAATTCATGGTTACAGAATACATTTGAAGCGAATCTTAATCATCTTCCGAAAAGTTGATGTCATAGCACAAAACAAGTTCTACACAAATTTACTGCGGTGTAAGAAGGAAGTTGAGTAATAACATTAAAATAGCAATAAACAGCATAAGTAGACGGTTCAGCGTTTTAAACGAATGCGTTTCAAAGGTTCAAACTGTGAAGGGCAAAATAAATAAAACATAAAATATCGAAATTTTTATATATTTTTGTGTACGTAACTTATCAACGACAACAAATAATTGTTATGAAATTCAGTTTTATGGGAAAACTTTTCAGTTGAGAAACAAAATCCATTCGATAGCATGTTATCTCTATTTCTGTTTAATCAATTGAATATTCAAATCACTGCGCAAAATAAATCTCTATCACAAAGATTCGTTCACGTCGATATATGACAAAACGAAACATTTTCTCCTCTTTCTATTGCGTAAACAAACATTCTTATCGTGCCAGTCTCACTCTTATCCATAATTTGAATACTTAATCAGATGCATCACGGCAAGCTAATCATAGTAACCATGAACATATAGTGAAAGAGAGCAAGTCAGTGGCCCGTTACATCAGTTCGTCATTGTCAGTGTCAAAAGCAAAAATATTTAGTCAATGAAATAGTCATATTAAGCACATGGTCTGTTTCACCTTGAAGTAAGAGGCATCTTAATATGAGTAGTTTTGACCTGATAGTAGACTTTTAATCAAGTCTCTAATTATACAGTATTTAATTTATAGTAACGCAACTACATTACGATAATTGGATGAAAAGGGAACATTGCAAGGCTAGATGCAAAAGAAAAACGATAAGCAATTTCTGAGTATTTTAAGGTAATAATGAAATGCACATTCGGTGTAGGACAAAGATGGACAATATATATCTAAATTGATTAAATAAACAAAAAAGTGGTTATTTTTAGTAAGTTAGTTAGTTATTGTTGTAATTTATGATAGTACAATTACTAAAAAAAAAGTAGTTGAAAAATTCCGCGTTTTATCATGCGTGTAGAAAAAAACATGTAATCAACGCTGGACGGATTTATGTTAGTAAATGAAATTTTTTATTTTAATTTTTACTTTCATTTCTTCTTCCAACAAATTCAAAATAAAAAACATAAAAACTTGTTTTTCTCTTTCTCAGAAAAATATCAGCAAAAAGTTCCGGGTTTTTTGTAAAGCAACAACAAAAACAAAGAATTCGGAACTTTTTCCATTCGGAACGGATACGATGATAAGGCTATGTAGTAGACGAATAGATGTCACTTTTTCGTGAGCATATCACAATCTAATTAGTTTCCCCTATTTATGATGTGTTTATTTACTTTTAAGTTGCGTTCCATTTAATTGTTTTCATCTACTCCAGAGTAGTCGGTATTGCATTGCATTTTGTCACCAAAGGCTTTTGTTTACTTTAGTGATTTGGTAAGACTTTTAAATATCAGAAAATGGACAGTGAAAGTGTAATCGAAAATAAATTTTTAATATTTTGCAACAATTCTTTGGTTGGTTGGATTGCAAAACCGGGTCTTTAAAGAAAATCAAAGCGTTCCATTTTTTATTTCAGCTCAAGTACTCTCAACTACTCTGGAGTGTAGTAAACTAACAAAATAAAACGCAGCATTAGATTTTCTTGTAATTTTTTTAAATCTCCAACTTACAATAAATAAGTGCGTGGTTTGAGATACTATATGAGTTGGAGGAGGTGTGATTGTAAAGAGTAGAGTTATAATAATATAGATTTTTCCAAAATCTCTATGATCGTGCTTAAATCAAAGAGGAGGATCAGAAGAATCTGTGTATAGAAGAAAAAAAGAAAAACATGTGTTAACAGGTTCGCTACCAGCTTCTCTAGAAAAGCTTTCGTGAGAAAAATTAATGCAAAAATGCATTTAGCAAGATAGAGCGTAAAAGCTTCACGCATATGCTCGGGGTTAGCAGCGAATCTATTTTGGGGTAAAATTTAGTATAATTATTGAAAAAATAAAAGTTGCCGGATTTCTCAACTTTGAAATTTGAAGCGCTATGGCGAAGGAAAGTTAAGAGACCTAGAAAAAAATCCTTTTCTTTCCACTCACACCATGTATGTTCCTTCTTTACAGTCCAAAAAACTATATGCATTACTTCTTCTAGATCGAGAGTGACTCATTTGTTTTTTAAGCTCTTTGTATAACAAATACCTTAATAAGTTTGGTCTACCGTTTGTAACATCTTGAAGGAGTCAACGTAAGCTCATAAAAGTTACTAGATTCCTACTCAGGATCAAAAGTTAAGTAAAGCTCTCATCTACATCTGTGCATATTAAATGTGGGTTAGATCCAACTTGCTCCTGTAACATTCTAACAAATAATTAAGGTCCTTCCAATACGAGAATCATTTTCAAGTGACACATCCATCCCCGTGATGAAATTCTTGAGCAATGCTGTGTATTATGGAAACGACGGAAAGTAATGGAATCCTCTCCAAATACCTGTCACAGGTTTTGAGTAGCCATCGTTCCTTTATGGACAAGTTTAATTCTAAGGAGTAATGCGCATCGAATTTTCCTAGTTTAATTGGAAAATTGGAAAAATATTTCATTTTTAACACAATCGCAATTACAATCAGTTCAAGACTGACTTTTAATTTGTGCGTCATTTTAAAATAAAAGCAAATCTAATTGCGAGTCACGCCATTTGAGTAAACGTAGTCATTTTCTGTGTTGAGGTCGCTATGTCGACAGGCTATTGTGTCGCCTCGATCTAAAAGATCTTTTGTGACAATATAAAATTTTCGCGTAATTTAGTGTTTTCGCTTTCTATTACGCCTTTATTTAATTCAAAATAGGTGATTTAATCTAATTTAAAAGTCCTTGAAAAAAATGAATATTCTGTGCCTGGTAGCATTGAAAATCTATTTTAATTAAATAAAACTCGAAAGTCCAAGTTCTCCATATTGATTAACCCACATTAATTAAGTGGAAATTTGCTTAGTGTGTCCAATTTACAGGATATCTTGATTGTTCAAGTACAACAAATAGTGAAGCAGAAGCAGAAAATTGAAGATAATTGTTTCCTTTTGTGAATACAAATATATAAAATAGTTAAAGTGACCGAAATTCTTTCCGTGTTGGTATCAAGTAGTGTATACAATACCACGCAATCGAAAACCTTGGTCTCGTTTGACGCCATTTTGTGCTACACCAACCTTGCAAGCGAAAGGACTTGTATTTACAGAATATGACATATTCAACATTATTTATATTATTAATTGTCATCGTGTATATCATGACTGAATCATTTCCGCAAAAGGCTCTCATTTAGGTGTATTGTGAATTCCCGTATAGTTCCATCCCAAATTTAATGTGGGATTAGTGTCCTATACGTCGTTGAGTATTGGATACGTTAATTCTAGATATCCCAGCCGATGCATCGTTAAAGCTGCACATTTTCTTCTGGGTTCCTGGCAAAAGATGACAAATGGAATTTTATTGTCGTACAAAGAATCACAATATTCAGAGATACAGAATTTAAACACTCAAAGAAGAGAAACTCGTGTAAAAGTTTTCCCTTTCTACCGATTTCGCAAGAATAAAGGTATACACTTGGATTTTTTGTATGTCGCTTTTTCCCTGTTTGTCCGGCTATAATTTCTAAACGGATGCACCGATTTGGATCATTTGCCTGGAGGTACCATTATCTAACGTGACTAGAAGAACAAATCACGGGAAAGTAAATCGCGTTTACCTCCGATTTGTCTGGTATATGTATTTTTTTTTAAAAGCTGAGCTCTAAAATAATAAATTTCACAATTATTGCAGCAGTGTATTAGATGAAATGAACAAATCTTTTTATTATATCAACATTGCATAATCCAATTCTATTTTTAGCAACTCCGGCAAATCAAATGAGTGTTGAAAGGATTGCAGAACCAAGTTTATCAACAATGATCGAGAGAACGTACAATTACTGCGTTTAAGTTAATAATATATAGAATTGAATCTCTCTAAAGCGTTTTCGTTTCTGAACTTTTGGTTTCCATTCTGTTCGTGCCAGACCTCTGCCTGAAATATACCAAGACCTACTCGTAAGGACCGTAATTAAATCCGCGGAAGTCCTTCTACTACTTTTATTATGTATTTATATTACAAGTGGCAGGCTTACTTTTGTAGAATTTTTGCCCTTAGAGTAAACTTGAATATTCATTGACATGAAATTGCAAGAATTAGCTTGAACTTCTTTCAGGAAAAGTTCAAAATACAATATAATTACAAATGTACAGTTTAAGTCAATTGCACTTTCATCGCTCTAAACATGCAGAATAGTTCCTGTTGCTGTCTGGCTATGTACAAGAACTAGTTCTTAAGCAGGTCGCGCTTCAACCAATTGTATTCTATGTAGAGATTTGAAAGCTTCACATTGATTAAAATTCAGGTTCCACATTTTCTAATTTACATAACTCAATTGGGTTTTATTTTAAGGTAAATAAAGGAGTGGAAACAGAAAATGTTTGCCGCACACATGCAAGCAGACTGACAATTCCTTTTCAAATTCAGATTTCATCAGAAGTCCAATAACCTGCCTTGTCACGCCACTTCAATGAATTTATTTACGGCGGGTCTGTGCCGTTGTTATTATCACCTTCGCACCAACAGTATTCGTTCCGAAAATCACTACAGATTGAATCAAAGAATATTAAATCGAGCTTCTCAAGTGCACGACAATAGACCGTTGGTCACATTCTTTTACTTGGGGTAATGGGCACTATTTTTGCATGCAAGGAGAATGCTTTTTTTGTGTCCTTTTTAGACAAAAACAAACATGGCGCCACCCAGTTCATTTTATGTAAATACATTAGTAACAAAGATCTGATTGTGAATAGGTTTAATTTGTTTGACCACTTACTAAATCTACTGAAAGTCCACAAAGATCAGCGAGCCAAGTGAATGTCCGGCTGCCATCGTAATAGCTGTGTTCTCTGCCCAATGTCATCTTTTTGCCGCAATGCCTTTTTTGCGAAGGACCAAAGGAAAATTTTTACGGTTGCGGAGATTTCACAACTCCGGACGCTCTAATTGTTGCACACTTTTAATGGAGCTGTCCTTATTGCACTGTATATTAACAAACTAATTGTAATGTGTATTCACTTTGTAATTTCTCTCCATTAAATAATTTTGTCCCCTTTCCGAACCAAATAGATTTAACTAATTATATCCGAAAACACAAGCCAATCCACCACGCACGACATCCACAATTGAACTGTCACAAAATCTTTCTGTTGTTTTGTTTGTGTTGTGCAATTTTAGGTCTGTTCATGGCGTGTTCGCTCGCGTTACGTTACGTATTGATATTTTTGATACAAATACAAAGAAGTATCGAATTTTTATGCGATCGATGATCGGATTGAGTGATCTCAATTAATTTCAACGAAATGACGGAGAAGTGTGATCTATCAGCAAATACGCGGATTGAGTTTTTATGAGAAAACGTGTGTGCGAATAGAACAACAATTTGAAAGTTAAAGTGGCGGGATTTTCAATTATATTTTGTTATAAGTTGCAATATATTATAGACACAAAGTACTGGTCGGAAACGAGAGACCGTAATTTCCTCATTTTTAGTTTTTCGGTGCCTTATGCTATATGTTTCCGCTATTTTTGTTTATTTGACGTTACTGTGTCAAAGTTTTCTAAACATTTTAAGGAATGCTCAGACGAACATATGCAGCTTAGTGCAATTTTCAAATTTCGCATCTAGTCGCACTTTTCACCTCAATTGCCATTCTACTTTTAAAATTTTCTTTTCTTCTTCCCCTTATTATCTTCTGATAGACCGAGCTTCAAAGTTCTATACTATCACTTATCCAGGGAGCTTAACTATTTTGCATCCTTCTTGTTTTATAGGCTCATATAAATTGGAAGAACTATTTATTATTTAAACTTTATTCCAGTCATTCAATTTAGCCGCGTGGAATTTCCAGCCTCAAACTAATGCAAACGAGGAAACCTGTTGGTACATTATAAAGTTAGTTAACATACATCCAAATACCATGGCGAAGGAAGTACATGAATAGAGAGCGTTGTAGATTTCCAGTGAAATTAATTGAAATAAATGGTTGTCTCTTTCTTCTGCAGGAGTGATGTTAATAATAATACATTTTTCGTCGCCTTTTTAGAAAACCAAACTGTTTTTTAAATTGTTTGTCGTTTTGTCTCGGTTTTTCTTGCGTAACCCTTGTCATTTTTGCTGGAGCTTCGACTGAATACTCTTATTGTACATCCTAGCTGACAGAATACTTACCGGAAACGAGGGAGAATGTATTTAACTTAATGCAGTTAAGTAACATGCTTAATCTATATTCACTCCACTAGCCCAAAAAAGTTTGCGTACACCAAGTAATCTGGAACT
>QYTT01084219.1:24744-74383 GCA_006980735.1 Dasypogon diadema
TATTTCCTTATTGTCATCTGTTGATGTCAAAGCGTGGTGGGTGTGCGTTTTCAAATTGATTTCTCGGCATTCTTTTTGTTCAGGGAATTTCAGGAAACTGTTCACTTATTTTTGGCAATTCAGCTACATAAGTAAAGAAACAGACCTAATTCTTGCAGGTTCAGTGTCTGTTACAATCATAAGGACACGCATGTTCTAATTAACTATAAGTTAATTGCTGATTTGAGATCTTTTAAAAATATTTTTATCAATTTTATATAGGTAATCGATTCGCTTTGTTTCTATAACTTAGGGTCCATAGATGTTTAATCTTATTTCTCCCTTTTAATACAATCATTTCCGACCGTAACTTGATCATAACAGAATTTTTACACAATTCTAATGTTTGCAGTACGTTTCCATAAAATCAATATTTTTTTGTCACTTCATATACAGAATTCGCGTTTATTACTAGTTGTTGGCTGCGACTTCGTCTGCGTGGATTCGAAATATATTCGTAAATGTCTAACACTAATAATGTAATTAAAAGTTTACATTCTACAATTCTCATAATCCGTCTAAAGTATCTCTTTCTAAATGACATTATGAATTTTTTATTTCAGTAACAGGATAAGCAGGCTGCTCCAAGGTGAGATTTCGAGCTACGTAAAACTATCCACGTGAGGAGTCCTCCTTCAAGTCGATCCTGTTCAACTTTAGCGTGTCTGTGAGATACGTTTATAGTAACCATCCTGCAATCTCCTAAACTCAACAGGAGAGCAAATGGTATCAAGGGTATACACGGTAAAAATACTGGCTCCTCTCAAGAATATCCCGTCAAAATCGCTATTCCGATATCATTGCGATTCAGAGCTTTAAATTTCAGGCTAATTCCTCAGTGGCATCACTGAAGTACTCACTCTCAGGATAAGTTTATGGATTGGGAGATCCGATGGCTTGAAAATAGTACTTAGAAATTCCACATCGCGTCATCTGTGCACACCACTGAGTCTATTGATTTGTACACAATTTCTGTACCTTCAAACGATTTCAATAACACATCATTAATAGCGGTAGCTTGGTTATTTTTAACATGCTCGTATAACCATTTCATTGGCTTATCCTGGATGTGGATAATGTCAAGATATATTCTCTCAATCAAGTCTTTAACGGTTGTCGCTATTTTTGGTTTTTGGTTCTGTTGAATTAATAATCTTCCCATCCAATTCAGGATAGTATTAGATCGGAAAATTGGCTAGCGCAAAAATATATTTACCCCTCTCCATTTCCTTATGGGTGGAAATTGTAAAAGCTCTATGTGGTTGCCTGCGTTTCGTAAAAAATTCGTGCTTCACATATTGATAGTCTGTACCGAATGATTTAACCTGCAGCAATGGATGCTCGCATTATAAAAGGAACCTGTTCTGCAAATTTCACTTTTCTAGGACCGGTGGTTGAGGTTGGGCATTAACATGTCAGTCAGTGAGCTTTACCTTTTATTATATATTATAATATAGATTATTACAGAGCCCAATCAAACGCACAAATAGACAACGCTATTATTATCAGCAAGAGAAAATAAAACTAAACAGACATAAACGATAGATAAATTTTTCTGATGTAGCGATAGAAGAGCCCAGCTTTTGTGTTTTTGTGTTTACAAACAATAACTTCGAGTTCAACATCGATATATGTTTATTTGCTCGTGTAGCTGGAGCCGAATAAATCCATAATTTTCAATTGTAGCAAGCTACCCAAAGTTTCCATGATGTAATTTAATTTACTAGTTTGGAAAAGAAAAAAATGTATATTTTACCTTTAGATATGATCGCACACTTAACCAGGTTTTTATATTCCGCACTTTGTTCAACCTAAAATGCGGCAAGTCTGATTTTTGCGCTCGTCTTGATGATGTAAGATGTGAAAATAGCTTTGCATACAAAAATCTGTAAAAAATTATCTGTAAGGTAACGCAATAAATATGATTTTTTATTACCTCTGTTTAAATGTCCTTTCTGCTACCGCAAACAAGAAAAACAATGTAAATGTTAGAGAAAACCTCTGCATAAATGCATTAATTAAAACAATCTTTTCCCAATTTGTTTCTCCAAAAGCAAATCTTAAAATTGCTATAAAAGAAAAGGAAGCTTTCTCCCATAAAAGAAGAGGAATCTCTAAGTAATTCACTTCTGTTGGATTCTCTATTTCAGTAGCCTGAAATTAATTAATGTTTGGTTTATTATTTCTGCTATTTCCTTTTACGCCAAACCTCACAAAGCCTGCAAAACACTGGTATTAGAGAAAGGAGAATAGAGAAAGCCACACCTATATAGAGATAGTCACAGGTTTCTGGCATAGCTTCAACTCTTTCTATGATGCAAGATGAGATATCCAGAACTGACATTTCGGCTTTCTTTACTTCACGATGTTCCCAAATTGTGCAGCTAACTAGAATACTATAGCGTTAGTCAATTATATTAATATGTGAAGTTAATTTTACTTCTATCACTTGATCCACATGATGGATTCAAAATTACTGTGGGAGCAAAATCATGATCAATTCCGTCGTCCGAGAAATTATGCTGATAGTCGGAATTTTCTAGTTCTGAGCTGTAACTACATTCCTCACCTAAAAGTCCAATTACACACATAAGTGGATAATTTTCATAAGAATAATCTGAAATTACTGTTAGTAGTTATGCCTAGCCACTCTGTTGCTGAGGTTGTGCATTCCGTATAATTAGCATTACTCAATGAAGCTGGGCTGGAAATTATCTCTCCATCGTCACCTTCTTCATCAGTTTCACTGCTTTCATTTGCTCTATTAGACAAGATTGAATTCTTTTTCTGTAAGATTTCTGCATTTACCGATTTCCTATTCCTTTCAATATCGGATTCAGACGATAAAAGAAATTTCCTTCTAAAACCTTGAATGAAAGGTTTCGATGAAGATTTCTAAAAACAAAAAGAGACTTACGAAGTTCTTATCAAATAAGAAAAATTTTTACCACGTCGTTATTTAGTTCGTTATTCGTTCTAAATGAATTGTCATTTGTTTCATTATTATTACGACGAACCTCTTGATTTTTGCCAGAAAGTCGCATTCTGATTTGAAATTGAGATGGAGCATTGTCAGTATTGGAAATGCTGTGGTTGCTGTCCATACTAGTAGCATACAAGATGTGACTTTCTTCACCACTAGAGCTTTTTCCGTTGAGACTTTCAAATCCATCATCTTCGCCTCCTTGCTCAGCCGCATTCCGCGCATTCTCTCGAATATGTGGAATTTCATTTTGCTCTTCCGCAGTAGTGTTGTCATCAGCATGTTGGATCAGATCGTCATAAAATTCTTGGATGCACTCATCTATTCGTACAGATTTTATTTTCGGAGAGGCATCATTCGGTACATCAAATTTTTCTTTTTTATTTGTATTAGTTGCACTTTGTTCATCGCTGCTGATTTTAGCATAATTATGAATTGGAGAATCCCAATTAACATTCCGTTTTCTCAAATTATAGCAATCGTCTATTTGTGGACTAGTTTTGGATTTGTTCTCATTTACGTTTAGATCGCTAGCATTAAATACATTTGTAATTTTCTTATCCAAAGGTAGATCTACCTTTTCCTTTTCATCCTTTTCAGGTGAATTTTCTTGCATTTCTGATGCGCTAGTACTAATTGTGTTTGGATTTATGTTCTGATTACCTGATATTAAATTGGTTGCGGATCTCAACTGGACATGTCTATTGGAAAATTTTTGATAGTGGCAAGATTCAGTAGATTCAGTGGAACGCATTCTGTAAAAGTTTTAGTATAAAATTAATTGGTAAGTTGGTTAGTAATTCTTAACCGTGTTATATTTAAAAGCAGTATTGAAATTCCTCGAATGGCTTAAAATGCGCTGCGAACAAGCAATAGCATAATGAAAAGCAAAGAAATTAATTACGATAGCGAGAGCCGCTCTGAACTTATTGAGATAGAGCAATTTTCAAAGTTGTAGCGGTCAATTATATGGGTGATCATCCTACGAGTAATTGTATAGTGATCATTTTAGCTTCATTTGACCTCGTTTTAAAGTAAGCATGTGATAGGTAGGGAGCACTCCTTTTTAGCTCGGAAATTAGAAAAGATGGATGTCTCCATTTAGCTGATTATAATAATGATAATGGGGATGGCCCTTTTCTGTTAAATATGATCAGAAAATTGTGCTTTATTTAAGCTCTAACGGATTATAAAGAGAGCTTTTTTAGCAGGTTAGATATTATCCTAATTATACAAACTAGGAGACCGCTGTGCAATTGCACAAATTGAAGGTATATGAGTGACATAACGTTTTTATATGTTCCCTCAATTTGCACCTTAAATTTCAAAGCGCGTTTTTTTCACAGGCCTAATCCTCCCATGCAAAGAAGCAATAAAAAGACACTTGCAACATATTTTACCATGCAGAATAATGAAATGAAAAAAGTTCTAATAAATCCATGTATTGCATATTTATCGGTGGCAAAAAGCGAACTTAACACCCAGGAACGCAACCCCAAAGTAATGAACACAACCCCGAACTGATGCGGATCAGTGTTGCCATTATAAAATTTTAAGAAAAGCTCGATGAAACTCCATATAGAAAAAGTGGAATACGGAACCGGGAGCTTTCTTTGTATAATTAATATATAGATTAACACGCTGACTCACCGGTGATCGGCATTTAAAAACTCTCTCACGGCGAAGGCATTTTAACACAGAATTCTCTCACGAAAGCTTTTATGTGAATTGCGGCAATCAACATGTTAAAATTTTAGAATTACACCAATATTCTTTTGGTCAGTGGAATTATGAAAGCTCAAAAAGACGGTTAGAATCCGTGGAGTATAGAATTAGTTCTTTTTCTTCTCTTTTTCTTTTTTAAGCAAACCTGAGAGAAGTAAAAGTCGTTATTAACTTGAAATTTATCTTAATATCAGTTTTGCCCACATTTGTATTTATTTTAATTGTTATGGGGTGCACAATCGACTTTTAAACACAAAAGCTTTCCATGAGCGCAATCTATTTTCCCGTAGAAGACTTAAGTAACACAGTGAGCTTTTTAACTCGGTAAAATAATCGAGTTAATTTAACCCAGTTACTTTTCAATTGGGCGGCTATAAACACAGAAGCGACAGTTCCATTCTGCCATTTGCAAAGTGAATTTCAATATAAGAAGTGGAATTGTAACCACCACCAGTGGTGGTGCTAGCACGGGTGAATAACTGATAAGCTTCCTGACGTATTTTCCTAGATTGTACTTTTGCAAGCTTGTAAAAATCGGAAATAAATGGAAATTTATATTTTTGCAGTGAAATAATTATTTTTGTTTTTCAGGGTTAAGCCCCAGTGACACGACTAGTGAAGAATATTTGGACTGCTTCTGCAATGGATAAATCTTCAGCAGAAGTTTCAGGTAAGATTTAAAAGACACTGACTTCTATTTTTAGAACTCCAGAAAATATTATATAAATGTTGCAGTAAGGGAAAACATTTTATTCTAAGTTGTAGTAAGTGGTTATAGAAGAAAATTAGATTAGAAAATTGTGTATTAAACATATTGAGCAAATTTTTGGAAAGTAGTTTTCGATCTGAAGATCAACTAAAGTATTTGAGGAAAGTTACTTAGTTATAAAGAAAGAAGTAAGTTATTTAATCAGAATTATTTGCCAAATTACAGATAGAAGCATGACGTAATCGGTGGTGCAGTGGATAAAGAAGTGGTTCATATTCATGAGGTCCCGAATTTGAATCCTGACAGCAGGTAAATCGTTAGATGCCATCCGATATTGTAACAATTGCGTGATCCGGAATCTACATTAATTAGTAAGTCCAGTTATATTATTTGCCAAGATGCAAATGAGTGTCCTCGTCTATGACCATGATTCTTAACGGGTTGACTAAGCCAGTGATTATTATTATAATGGAAACATAGGGCGATCTTTTAAAAATTTTAGTTAAGTGAATTGAAATTCATTAAGCTAGGTTTTAAGTTTAGGAGGAGAAAATTTATAGAAGGTTAGAGGCAAAGTATATATAGGACACATTAAAAATTTCCAGAAATATTACTTTGCCATAATTCTGTGGTTTTTCGTAAAAACAGCATAACTGTTTTTCATTGCTGCGCAATTATGTGCCTTCTGCGCATGTTATATAGGGCTCATGTTCGCTGCAGGGAAAAATTCAGTAATGTTGTTTTTACGTAAAAACACAGAATTCTCATTTTCATTAAATTGTAATATTATTCAGTTTTATAAAATATTTATATAATATTGCTTCAATATAATCAGCCTTATCGTCGTATCCGTTCCGAATGGAAAAAGTTCCGAAATCGTGTATTTGTTTTTGTAAAGCAACAACAAAAACAAGGAATTTGGAACTTTTTCCGTTCGAAACGGATACGCTAATAACTGAGTATTTATAGCAAAATATTGCTTTAACAATAATTCGATAGTCTCTTGCAGATAATATATTAATGTGTTAAATTATTCTGGCAAATATTTTAGATAAGGACATTCCAATTAACTGCATCCAATGTAAGGTGCTAAAAATAATTCAAACTTTCTGAATATAACAATTTGTGTACTGTTACGTAAGCTTTACTATGATGAATGAAATTCTAAAAGAAATAAATCTTTGCACATAGAAATAAACGAGTTATGATTTTTGAACTATTGTGGACCAGGAACAAAGAAGAATATTAGCATATATGATAGCAGATAATGGAGGACAGTGAGTGACACTATCGCTATGGCTATTAATTCAGTTAATTTCCCGTTTTATTTATTTATTTTTTACCAGTTCTTTCATTTTACCATGATATTAAAACTCAATGAATCCTCAACAAATTATCTAAGTACTAACCGAAAATCCCTCTTATTGAACTTATTAAGAAGCCATATCGTGCGCTTGTGTTAAATTTTATACCAACTTTTATTTAATACAAATTCTTATTGAAAAATTTACTTAGAGCAATATTTTCAAAGTAAATTTTTAAGCGGAATTGTTTTCAATTTTTAAAAACTGCAAGAACGTCTAATGAATGAAGAAATACTAAACATAAAAACTATATGGTGTTTAAAAATGGAAATTCGAATAAAAATTGCACTTACTTCACAAGTTTTTTTCTCCTACGAACTCTCTCACGGGGCTTTCCATTAGTGGTAACTACTCGCTTGCGTTTGCTGCTGCTATTATTTGTGGAATTCGTAGCTACAATTTGTGAATGAATGAAGCTCAGTATTAAACTAAGTGCCATAGGTATTAAGAGTTCTGAAAGTGTCACAATATGCTGAGAAATTCTTACATTAACAAGATAATAATTTATAATGGAAAATATTAAAGTACCTCCCCCTCATTTTTAATTTTGTGAGCATGGAAACTATACAAGGCCCAGTTGACAAGTTGTGTGATGTATAGTCCTAGAAAGATGATGAATATTTTTGGTGATGTTTGTGAGACCCACCATTTTGCATATATAGGCAGAAAAAAACATCTTAATATGGCAAATTTTATCACAGTCACAAGTGATTGTTTAGGCTTTGCCTTAGGGAAGGTTGATCCTAGTAAACAAGTTCAATTAAAATTCAAAGTTTTTCGCCTATTATTATTTTACACTTACCTCTAACAAGATCTACATCGATAAATTCTGTTTTTAATTTTGTGTTTTTTAGTGTTACACTTGTAAATCCACTCAATATTTTCTGTTCGACAGTCTTCTCCCATTGCTGCTTGTCATATGTTCCTATTTTTTTCTGATACCTGATATTGCACAAATTTAATTCTAAATAGTTACTAATACATTCAACATTCTTACCAGCAAACGATTTCATCTAATTTCATAGTATTTACCGCCTTTTAAGAATAATGCCTTTAACGAGAATATTTATGATTTTTATTGTTTGTAAATGGTTAAATGTACCAATAATGATATTTTTAAGTAGAGAAAATAAGTTTATAAGGAATTAAAATAAAAGTAACCAAGGAAATTGATATGCAGACACAGATAATATACTAAAAAATTAATACTTTGACGGCCGAATGTTCAGCCGGTTCGACCGGCATATTTTTAAATAAATAAATAGAGCATGGACAATAATATCACTCAAGTTAGTTTAATAGCGTAATAATAATCATTGTTATTAAACTCCAGGTACTTAAGACTATTTGATTTACAACTCCTCCAAATTACTATTCTTTCATGATTCATTTGTTATCCGTAAAGTGGCTCGGCAGTTACGCAATAAATATACAGCCCTATCGTCGTTTTCGTTCGGAGCGGAAAAGATTTACGTAATTTACTGTTATAACCAGACGAAGATGAAGATAAAGGCCTGGATTCGGAACGGTCCTTAATTTATAATTTATTTGTTCAATATGATAACAAATTGAGTTAAATGTAGCAGTAAATTTTAAAGAAAGCATAGTGGAATAACAGATTTTGAAAAATTTCGGAAATAGTAATAAATTTACTACAATTGTAGTAAAGTGACAACACTGATCCTTCTTAGTGGCCTTTTTCGCAGACAACGGATGCTCGCTGCAGGGATGTAAGTTCTCTGACAAACAATGATGAATGATAAAAGATACAATGAATGGGATGGTGAAAATGAAATCTAAATAACCGGAAAATCAGATCACTTGAGTAGATCTTCTATATGTACTGAGCCATATGATTCAGTACATTAAAAAGAGCCATTTTGCTCACCTCTATTTTATACGCAATTAATGTTGCCTATAGCAATGCCGCCAGGGTGGAATTGTAATATGCAGTTCGTTTTAGTTCTTATTCCTTTTGTATTTGACCTTTTCTGAAGTCTTCTTCGGTGCCAACTCTTAAACAACAATATACCAAGGCTTCACCAAAATTTGGTGAAGAAATTGATGCAAACAGGTAGGAGCCGTTGCGATCCGGTGATATCTCTTCTTGAATTGATGCTACTGTTACTAAATGAAGTTAAAATCCAGCAGTGAATTGGATTTATCAAATTTATGTTGAAGTCTTAACAAAATCTTCCTGCATCTTCAGCTCTATCAAAAGAAACCTCCTGCCAACGAATACGGCAGCTGATCTTGTCTTCATCTAATTGGTATAATAGCTCAGCTAGGTATCTGAGTATCTGACATCATGTTTTGTTATAACGAGACAAAGACCAAGCCGAAGACTTGAATTCGGACAGGCCCTTAGACGCGCATATATATTGAGATCAGATAATGTAAAGATGCAATTCAAAATATACTAAAATAAATACAAAATTGCATAAATCTCGGTAATTTCCTAAGCTTATTAACTTGCTTGCAACCAATACCACGATCCAGTACTTAAAAAAATTCTAAATATTCTTTCGGCGGAAGATGTTCAGATTGCTATTTAATCTTTTTCGAGCGGATTTCGATGTGGTTAAACAATTACTCCAAGGTTACAGTTCATTCAATCGATCGAATGAATGAAAAGCTCTCGGGCTTGTAAATATCTCGCAAAATGTTAATGGTGATCGAGTAACATGATTAAAATTGTAAGCTAAAATCGTCGAGCGGCATCAACTTTTTATCAGAATGCCATCAAGAAATAAAATTTTCAGATATAATAGTTTACTTTAAGTTGTGGTAAACTGTTTTGGAAGAAATATTAAAATATCTTTTATTGTAGCATTGTTTCCTCTAAATTTGAAGGATTTCATGAAATACCACTTTTTCTGCTCCTTAAGATTAAGAGTTCTAAGATTATTGACCGCATATTTATCACTGAAAATAACTAGCCAGAAAAAATCCAAAGAAAGTTTTTATCACCTCCATTTATTTGGTTTCGAAAGATAGTTTGCCAAAGCTTCTTGTTTACAAATATAACAAGGCGAAGCTGTGTCGTGGAAAAATCAATAAGCCATCAAAATTTAAAGGTCACACGTCTAAATAAGCGCCCTTGAAATGATATTTGGTGCTGCGCCGAGGCGTACCACCGTCAAAATATAATTTTTATTCAGAAAATTTGAAAAGAAGACACTTACATGCCACGTGAACCCTTGACCGAATTCCCTGACTCGTAATTCGTACGCACTTTTTCCCTTGAAGACTTTCTTTATTATCACTTGAAATTTTATCAGTTGGGCAATCTGACGACGCGGATCTAGATTTCAGTACAAAAGCCGAACACTAATATTTTACGGAAAAATAATGTGAAATCTATTTTCAATTTTACAGTTCGCCAAATAATACAAAACCCGAAAGCAACCAACAATTTTCCACGGTACCAGCTGCTACATGGAATCACCCAGCTGATATAAATTTTTTATCGGCGTCAAGCTATCTGTCAAGAAAGTCATCTGCTTATGAGCTTGCCAGAGTGAAAAGTATTTATGTACATCTGCATGTCTTTTCCGCAAGGTGGCAGAAATGTTTTAAAAATTCATTAAACGTTTTTCTTCGGTTTGTTAGTTTTGCTGATTTTTGGGATGTATGTATCATACAAAAAGGAAACTCGTTCTCGGTTCGGTTCATTTGGTAATCACATTTCCTCAAAGATTATTACCAGGAAAGTGTTTCAACTGTGAATTCTATGTTGGAAAGCAAGCTAAGCAACTGCAGCCGCCTTGAAACATTCGAGAAGACCTTAGACAGTTTTATAAAAGAATTTAAAGCTCAACCAGATGATTTTAAATTCCAGATGGTTGGGATCATGGAGATAATATCAAACAGAAACGGCGATATCGAACAGGAATACAAGCAGGATTAGTTTTCTGATGGAAGACAATTTTATAAAATCCTTAATGGGAAAAACAATTTCATTGATTTATTCATATTTGCAATGAATTACAAAAAACAGTTAATAGGAGAATTCAACAACTGAAGAAAATACATACAGTGTTTCTTTTTAGGTTTACGTGGTTATTACCGAGTAATTTTTGGACACTACCCTACTTATGTCGTGATTAAGAGATTAAGAAAAGTGACCCAGGATATTTTTACATTCACGGACAAATCTGTGATTGACGGCAGGGCAGGTGCAGGCATTTTCTCTGAAGACTTGAACTTGTCCTGCGACGTTGTTAGCCTGGAAAGATTCACCTGGGTTTGCTAGGTAGAAGTGTTGAACCTTCTTTCGCCATTAGGGGAGGAATGGTGAAGGATTTAATAGAGAAATGGGTCATAAAAGAAGATCAGAATCGATAGAAAAGTGTAACAAGGGGCTGACAGGCTAAAAAAGCGAAACAACCAAAAGAAAAGTTCTAAGCATGGAACGAAGAACACTCTGGTGGTTAGTTTCTTTGATTATTGGGCACGGTAGCTTTGGATATAACCTCAAAAGGATGGGGATCCTAGAGGATAATACATGCAGACTGTACCTGGAGGATATTGAGACATAAAATTTATTTGTTAAAGTCAGTATACTCACCTCATTTCAATTACTTTTTTACATAGAAGAAAGACACTTGAAATCGTAGAATATATTCATTTAATTAAGTTATAGTAGTAAATTTAATTATAATTAAAGTGATAATCTTTACTTTCGAAAATACAATAAACGTAGCTTTGTTCTAATATTGCGAAACTTACGAGATAGTGTCGTTCCTTAAATTACGGTGAGAGGGATGTTAACTCTGATGAGAACATCTGCAAAAATTTGTTCAACTTAAATTGTAACTGGTCAAAGAGAATATCTATGAACTGCATATACAAATAGCACTCTTTCAAGCTATTCTTTCTAAACTGTACTGTACTCAAAAGTGAACTGAATGAAAACATTTTGACTGCAAGACAAATGGACTGCTCCACAAGTAACCAAAACAATACAAACAAATAAGTATAAAATAATTAAAAGATAATTTATACTGCAAATAGGAAATGAGATAATGCGAAAGCAAAAATGCTCCAGTAAATGTTTTCATAATGCAGCGAGTTAGGTGGACCACGAATATGAAAAATTTGTTGCTCTTCAGCTCTAATTTGATTGTTTCCCTAATTACACTATGATTGAAAATCACGCCTGTTTAGGATGCTGAACTGGCGGTGGAGGAGCTGGTTTGAAGCATTGTAAAAGGAAAGCCGTGTACATGATAAAGCCAACTCCAAGAGCCAAGAGGGCGTACATAAATATATTCAATTCAGGCTGGCGGAATCGATTTTTTCGCAACCACTCCAAGACTTCCTCCTCAGATAACAAGTCACCTGAAATGAATCAGAGAAGGCTTCTGGTTAGTGAATAATTCAGTGAAATGTTAATAAAATATTGTTTGTGGTTCCGTTTTTATAGGGAACCTTGATTTAGGAATTGTTGTTTTCATAAAAAATCTGAAAAGATTTGGCGGAAGGAGTTAAATTAGATGTCATTTGTGTTAATCCAACCTAATCAAGCACTTAAAGGCCAATTTGTATTTTTTGTACATTTTTTATTAAGAGCTTTTCTCAATTGTGTGCAATACCGAAGGATGAAAAGTTAAAACATAAGGATCTTATAAGTTTACTAGAAGTGAATCGTGTGCCATAATTGAAATAGAAAAATCAAAGCTATGATACTACAGCACATCACAAGTAAACTATATTGCCATTAATGGGAGCAAAAAAGAAATCGCTTAATAGATGTCCGTCTGTCTGTCCATTTGTCTGTTTGCCTGTCTATTTGTCCACGTGTTATTTCGCTTTTTTCTCTTGAAACGAAATTGCTCTCATTCAGAGAGTTGCCATATGAAACTTGTAATTTCTTATTTATTACAACAGAATTCTTCTTTCCAGTGCTAACGCAAACTGATATATCGTATGTAATCTCTGGGTTCCCGAAAATTGTTGTGCATAAAAATATTACATATATATATACCTACATGTCTTTTTTTTTACAAAATATGTCTATATAATATACAGAGTACAGAAAATGTAAAGGAGCGGTGGAATATCCCGAAAGGTAAAGATTTTGGGAAAAATGTTTTGCACAAAAGTTGGAACCGAGAAAAGGAAGGGCTTGGCACTGATCTTGCACTCGAAGCAAAGAAGTATTTAAAAAAATATATAATATATTGAATGACTTAAAAAAATTTGTACTGAAATTTTTCTTAATTCCAAAACATTTGGTTTAGATTGGTGGCTCATGTTAACAATAATCTAGTACAGAATTGTTTGTACCTAATTAATTTTATGGTAAATACATTAAAAGTCTGTTACCTCTATAAATACTTGGAAATCTCTTTCTAAAGTAAACTAATGCTGGTAATTTTGTAACACCCCACTTCCTAGCATATCGAGAGTCAGCCATTTTTACAAAAGTTATGTCGAGATTGTCAGTCTCACTATCAATGTTCTCAAGTTTCTCCAATACTGTGGCACTTTCAGGATGGTTATGCTCGTCTAAAAATTAAAATATATAAATATATTATTGAAGATATTTAAGTAGTATTAATTTATTACAGAAGTACACCGTAAGAAATTCATTCTCTTCTAGGAGTTTATCTAACATTTTTCGATTCACTTCTTCAATTTCATTTTTAATTTCGAAAACATCTTGTGATGTTAACCAGGTCAAAATTTTGTCGTGTTGATGCAAATCACCATCATAAAGTACAGGAACTTTCTTTCTGGAAGAAAAAAACATCATATGATGTATGTTTAGTTGCAGTAGTATTGTGAGGAATACTAAAACAGGTACCTGAAGTATACTAAGGATGGAATATTAACAATTTCATATTTTTGTGCTGCATCGTGACTAGCAATTTTTACAAAATCAATTCCAAACATGTCGGCTTCACCGTCGATTTCTTCCAGTTCTTCTAAAATTTCTTCACATTCAGCACAGTCCTCGTCATCTTGAATTGATATGAAAATTAATTATATTCTTGTAAGAGTTGTTATTAAAAAATATCTCATTATCAATTTTCATAATATAAATAAAGTCCATTTAAGTTTCATGTTTTTAAAATTGAAATATACTTTTATGCCTTAAAGGAACTTATTTGTTCTTTTTTTTTTAATGTAAAAATCCTTTTTTTCCATTAATTTTTACCCTGCCTATTCTTGCTTTTAAAAAAAAAAAATAACAATAAGAAAATCTCGATAAAGGTTCACTTTTGCCTGGTGTACTTAGGGGTCATTTAATCGTTAATGACCTCTCCTACAACCCCTTAATGGGATCGTGACATATAACCAGTAACCCTGCATATTATAAATAATTTAATCCCATCCATTATACAAACGCTGTTCGACAAACGCGAAAGAATACGACGATAGTGTATAGCGAGCTTTAAGTGAATTTCACTTCAAAATTTAATTTAAAATGTCCCATTTAGCTGTGTATTCCTGTATAATTGCAACAACAACACAAGATCCCGATCTTTATACAGATCTTGGATCTGGATCTTTAAAGATCTGGAAATTAGTACACACTTTCACTTATAGGTGCATTTGTCTAGTCTTAGATGTTGGTTGGATCTGGATCTTGGTTGGATCTGGATCTTGTAGGAAAAAACAGCTATGGAAGTACCGTTATCTCGAAAATTACGCAAGATCGAACATATGAACATATGTCATCCATTTTACATGTTTCATACAAATTTAACATTACTTTATTTCTTATTACTAGCGAATCAGTAATAAGAAATAAATTCTTACAAAAGAAAACGACCAGTAGAGGTGACTCATCCATTAATCTTTCCAACATGCGTTCATTAACTTCTTCGATTTCATCGGCTAATTCCCTGTTGTCATCGTCTATTAGCCACTCCAAAACAGATTGTTCATTTTGTAAGTCTCCTTCAAATAACAAGGGATTACCATTTCTGTAAAATTACTGTTGGTTTATGTTTTTCCAAGAGATCTATCTATACTTTCCACTTACCTGAAATATACTAAGGCTGGGAATGTTTTGATAGAATAGCGTTTGGCTAATTGGGGATCTTGGATCTTTACCATATGTATGCCATACACATCGCATTCATCATCGATTAATTCGAGACCCTCTAGTATTTGATCGCAAATATTACAGTTGATCTTATCTGAAATATGAATTTTTATGAAATCTCTGAAGATCGTTAGTATTATTAAAAAGCATTTATTAATGGGGTAAATTCTGTTACTAACACTACTGTGAGTAAAAAACACGGACAAAGTAGTTTTTTTTGTTAGGATAGGGGGCACTAGTAAATTAATGATTAATTAAAAATACACGACACAAATCTTTTAAAAAAAAACTTTTGTAGCTTTTTCAAACGCTTTAGTCATGTTAAAGGAAACTTAGAATGAAAGAACTAATGCCATGGTACGTAGCACAAAAATCTTTTTAGATTGTAATTGCATATTTCTAACAGAAGAGCAATTTAAATAAATGAATACATATTTGGAAATATTTTAGTTTAATTTAGAATTTTTCTCTTCAGCTTGAAGACCCTTGTAGCAAAAATCGATCTCAGCTCTTCTCACTTCACTGCATCGGAATATAAAGTTGATACAGCGAATTGAGGAAGATCAATTCAGAATTGGTAGTATGAAATGGCCACCTATATGTCCAAACGTAACCGCGTTTGGTCGACTCTCTTCTATAGGAGGAAGGAGAAAGCTTTGCATTTTCCGTAGTCTAACCGTAGAGACAAAAACCTCGGAGGCTATAAAACACAAGCTATGAAGCAGAATTTTCAACGCACACAAGAATTGTTTTTTCTTATGAACCCTTTAACAGCTTTAACATAGGAGTTAATGGATTGTGTTATATAGAGCAGGGGATTTTGTAGAGATCATATCCAGGGCTTCAAATGGAGGCGTTAGTTAAATTCTGAAATGTACTCAGACATTTTGTGACTTTTTTTTCCAGTGGTAAATATAAAGTGATGGCATATACAATTGTAGGTTGTTATTATAATCAGATATTCAAATAACTTCATATTATGTAATTTGTTTTTCTTTACTTGCAATACGAAATATGTATATTAATATATTAATAATTAAGAATTCTCGTTTTCAGCAACGTACAAATAGCTGTTCTTGAAATATTCTTAGTCCGCAATGTGTTAATTAATGTAATATCTATTAAGCGACATAAGTAATAGCGACATAAATGCATCCTTGCACATGTATTGGGCTGAAGTTACAAAAACCAGAACCCTTATAATCACACACACATTCAACCACATTTAAAAAAAGTGCCTAAAAGAATTTTTAGCGACTCGAACCGGAAGGATTGAAAAACAAATTTTTTTCATTTCTTGGTGACAGCTTAAAAATTGTGACAATAGCGTTTTTTTTAATGAGGTATTTATTTAAATCAACTACGTCTAAATTGTTAACACTCCCTCCACCCCCCACCCTCGTTCTTGCAAATGCAAATTATTAACTTGTAATAGGTACAATTTCTAAAATTGCATAGTCCCAGGTGCTGAAAAAAGTGGTTGTGTATATATATTTGGCACAAAAAATTTTTTCACCCCCTTCCGCTTTGAGTCGCCAAAAATCCTTTCAGGTACCTTCATCTAGTATATAATGGAGTGTCCGGTAAAAATTTGAAGCCAATTGGAGAGACATTATTGTCGCGTCAATAATGGTACCACTTTTGTGTTTAACTTGTTCATGAGTAGACAAAATATTCGTCAGAAGTTATAAGATTTTAAGTCCGTAAATGAGGAATTTGTTTAGAAAGTAATTAATGATGATCTAAAAATATTTCTTTATGTTTATTTCCGCAGATCCGTCATTTTTATATTTTTTATAGTGGCAGTATTTAATTTTAAATCTTGGCGTAATCTTAAGAACTGTTACGCTTCTTATAGTGCAGTAATTTAGAACAAAAAATTATTCACTTATTTCAATTATTCACTTTACTTCAGTAAAATGAATTCAAAATTAATCAATAGTGAATTCATCTGGTCAGCTGGGTAAGTAACAACCAACAACTATGAAAGTGCAGTACTATGACATCACAGTTTATCCAACCAAATCGCCTTCACACAATACAAACCAGAAGCGGATAGGAATTAGTAGTGAATTCGTTTTGTGATAATTCAAATTCTTTTCACAAAATGATTATAATATGAAAACATGAAAACTTATTCACTTTGTGAAAATTTGTTCCCCTCGATATGAATTCACTGCGAAACAGATTCACTTCTTGGTCAGTTGGGTAGTTTTCTTTAGAGGCGTGCACTGAAGAATTGAAGGTTAAAGGTTAGATTTCAGCTTAAGTAAGAAAGATTTTTTCGATAAGTATATTTCTAGACTTTAAGTCATATTCCTAAAGAAATAGAATATGGAATTGATTCTACTGTTATTTGATCTGTTAGTATGAAAACGCAGTTGCTTAGAAAATTGGTGTATTTTAATCTAACAGATTCATATTATATACCAAGGTAGCTTTGAATTATTATTGAATCAAAACTTTTTTTTAAACATCAACAATAAAAATTTATCTACATAATTGTTATAGAAACATTAGAATAGGTATAGAAATAGAAGTATTTTATTAAAAGCGACAAACTTCATAGGGTAAATAAAAAGCAAACCGAATATAATTTGAAATTCAAAAATTTTGCTCGAGAGAGTATTTTTTAATAGTGTTTAGTGTTTATATTTTACTTTCATTTTAGTTAAGCCCGAAAATACGTGTAAGTGTACCTTGTTTCTCTACATGATCTCTCTTTCGCTCCTTGTAATTGGATATAATCTTATTAGAGGTGTCCTTTGTACTGTTTTTTGTTAAGGAAGGTGAGCAAAGAGTTCGGCAATAAGCAGGTTGTTTCCACTTGTGGGGGGATGCTACGATAGGATTTGAACATAACAATGCAAAACAATGTGATAAAATTGTTTTCAAGATGCATAACAAAACTATATTTCTTGTGAAAATTGTTTAGTAAATTTTCTAGACTTCAGGAATACTATATTAAAATGCTGTATATTTACATTAAAAAAAACAGGTATTTTATGTGGAAAAGATTAAAGCTTTAAAACCCTCTTAAAACTTGAAGCTATTTACGGTTGTGTCTGCTTATAAAAAATATCTGTACTTACAAAAGTATACTGCCAAATACTGCGTATCCTCAACCATTTGCTCTAGCATCTGTCTAGTTATAAGTTCTATCCGGTCCTCAGTTTTTTGGGTTATTAGCCATTGAAGAACCTCTTCTTCTTCATGCAGTTCGCCTAGATTTATTTTTAGTTTTCAGTTGTAGAAGCTAAAGATTTTTATGTTGCATGCTAACCTTCAAAAACATTAGGGACACCGCCTTCAAAGTAGACAAGAGCTGGATATTCATGGACGCCGTAACCATCTGCTACGGAAAAGTCTTTGGTCTTCACAAAGATGATACCGTGCTTGTCACAATCGTCATCGATATTTTCCAGCTCTTCCAACACTTTGGTGCACTGCTCACATCCATCAACATCTAAAAATTTTATCAATACCACTATTAGATAGCATCTTGGTAAAATGGTTTTGAATGGGTTAGAGAGTGCAGTTAGAATGTTTTAATTTGATCTACATAAGCTGGTAAATATGAAGAAATCATTCACAGTGGTGAAGTGTGCAGAGAAGTGCAATGATACAAGGGTGAAAGAAGGGCAGGCACAATAGATGTTGGGGGGAGTATCTACACTACTGAAACTCTGCAAATGACATTGGACTGGGGCTTTAAGATACGCCCCCGGAAATAAGGGTGACTTGTTTTTACATAAAAGTACCCTCATCGTGATGAGCCTGTGGTTGTTGTTCAGCCTGATCACTTTGTTCAGTATTTCCATCCTGTTGTTGTTGTTCTCGTTCCTTTTTCAGACGAGCACGTCGTATTGCTTTGGAGCTGCATATGTCGCATTGTGTCTTGTTCCCTGATTTAATATTTTATAGCAAAGCATTTGAATAAAGAATTAAGATTTTGTTAAATAGATTTCGATTTTTCTTAAATTAAATAGTTAGTCACAACATATAATAATTATTTTGTTCGCTGTAATACACAGCTTAAATAAATTACTGTTGGCTGTATATTTTATGACTCTAGCCAATAGTTTTAGATACTTACAGAAGTAGACTGCTAATGAGCCCGATTCCTCAATAAGGTTGATGAGTTTTTCACCTTCGAGATCTTCAATTACATCACCACCGGGATCCTTTTGTGTCAGTAGCCAGTTTAAAATTTGTTCCTCTTCGTACAAGTCGCCTGAAATTTTATCGGTATGTATTTAACAAAAATATGACACAATTTGTTATTTGAGAGTGGATGTAAGAATAAAAATAATGTTTTTAAATACTTCTAAATATATATATATATATTTTTAGAAAAGCAATAGGACACACCGAGAATCGATTCAAAATGCTCATTTGATTATATATATTTTATTTCACATATTCTAATAATATGGTAGATTAGCCAACCATATATGTATATAAGCACTCTTAGGATAAATTCGGAAAAAGTTTTAATATTAGGTCATTTCATATGAAATGTCCGCTCCGGGTTTTAATCCTAAGTGGTCGTCATAGCGAGCGGATGTGTGTAGATTTGCAACTGAGTGCGATTGGTGTGAGTGATAGAGCGTGTGAACAAAGTTTTTTCATATATTTTTCTCTGGTTCATATACCTGTCTCCTTTTCCCTATAAAAACAATAATCTCTAGGAAAGATTTGCGTATCCTGTTTCTGTTCGAGTTAAATGATCTAATGCTGCAGTGGTGGCGCGAGGTATAAATTCTGTTTTCGAGGAGGGTACATGGTACATGATAAATTCAATACTGAGGACTACAGGCTTGGAAATGAGCCTAAGTGTAAATCCACAATGGCTATTAGTAATGAAGCCCTCAAGGCTGCTGTGGAATAGCATAGAACAACTATTCGGTACCTCGCAGAGCCACAATAAGTCGCCACGTAGAAGCTATTCACAAGGTGACGACGTTGGAAAGACGGATCTATTTTTGTCTTCAATTGTCACCTGTAATGAAAAATGGATCCATTATAATAACCGAAAAAGAGTTTGAACAGCATCCAGTAGCTGTTGCGCATCTTTTCCAAGTCCAAATACAACCAAATGAACTTCAGTAACAAACAGTTTTGTATGTTAAATTGGTTGCTATTGAAATGCATTTGGTTGTATTTGGATCTGAAAAGGTTGTCAAATTTTTGAAAAAGTTGGACGCTGAGTTCGATTTGTTTGATCTTGTTTTTGATTTGGTTGGTCCTGATTTTGATTCGGTTGCTCCTGGTTTTTATTTGCTTGTAGATATCTTTGAAATGGTTGCGTTTGAATTGTAAATTGCTGTATATAGCCCTTCATGTTCAGTTTATCCCTTAGTTTTGCTTGCGCATTCCAAAACCGCAGTAATGTTCAGTCCAAATTCTTGAACTGAGTTCTTTCTGAGGTGACGCACAAGTGGATGAACTTGACACTTTATCACTCATCAAGAACGAATTGGACGAAAACTGTACAAAAACGGCGTAGTGTGTGGAAAGAATTGAGTACACTAAAAAGGAAAAAAAGTTGCATAGATATCGTAGCGATTTAACTATGAAGGTAAAACCGTGGGATAAACTGAACGTGAGTGGGGCCCTTAACTTCTGCATATGCATCAGAAAATTTGTAGGTCTAAGTTCGAAAAGGGGCGAAAACTCCCTCAATAGGCCGCCATATTGAATTTTTGGATTATTGGGTATAATTCAAATAGGGAGCAATGTATAGCTTTCAAATTTAGTAAAGAGCAATTTTATGAGACGCTGAAAATCGCTCATATTCCCCCACTGGATTATTGGACATAATTCGAAGGGGAAGCAGCCTATCACTTTAAAAGCTTGTACAGATGAGTTTTGTGAGATTCCAAGTCAGAAAAACAAAAATAAGCCATGTTCCCATTTCTTTGAAATGTGTGAATGCTTTTTGCAGAGTTAGGTACATTTTTCTTGGCTCTACGCTAAGTAGTGCTCCTTCTGGGCTAGAAGGGAAACTCAATAAATAATTTTTCTTGTGTAAAAATATCCTTAGAACTATCATTAAATTGGTTTTAAGTGAGTTAGTGATTAGTGAGGAATTTCTAATTGTATTTGTTGGCGTTTTACGGTGAATCGGAATTCGAAGGCATAGGGCAGACTTTAGGTGTATTAGTTAGCCCGAGGTGCATAGCTGCCCGATATACATCTGTTTCTAGACGTGAGTCCGAGGAAGTAAAATCACCTTGCTTAGCAATTTCCAAGAAATATTAGTCTAAAAGTGCGAAGCAAATTCCGAACCCACTATTGACGGACTAAGAGGCAAATGTGTGAGACACCTGCTCTTAACACACAACCGGTGAAAAAGAAGGAGGCGTAAGTTTACTTTAGTCCTTTGCTTTGGTTTGGTTGGTTTATCTTTTCTTAAAAATATATCATTGGGAAATTATTTTAACTCCATCACTTTCCCTTACATTTTCTAAAACGGGAGCTAAAGAGTTAAAGAGCTTGGAGAGTTCTCAAAGATCGAGTTTACGTTGTTTGTACCCAAGAAGAGACATTTGTCAGAGTAGGACCGATTTGCTACTAAGATAAATTCGGTTGCAGTTCTGAGTTGGTTGTAATCGATAGAAAGTGTGTAAGACAATCGCTTTTCTTTCTATCCCAGGAAGAAGGAGTTCTGTGCCTTTATTTGAAATGGAAACTTTAAAGCAGCTGCTTAATTATTATCATAGTAAATGTTGAAAATAAACCTGCTTACCTGCATAAATAACTGGTTCCTTAGAACTCGATTTAAAAAATAATATTGCGGGCAATGCAAAAACGCCAAACTCTTTCGCCATTTGGCGGTCATCAATTTTAACAAAGTCAATTCCGGCTCGATCTGCTTCGTCGTCAATGTGCTCAACTTCCGCTAAAACTCTTGGACATTGTTTACATTCATCGCTATCTGAGAAATATAATACAGTCAAAAATATTTACAAGGATAAAACATTCCATACAAAAAAATACTGCTAAATAGTCGGATGTCTTTCTTATTTTTTCAAACATTTTCCTATTGACTCTCTCAATATGGTCGGTCATTTCCATATTTTCTGGACTTGTAAGCCAGTCTAGGATTTCTTCCTCGTCGTCAATATCTCCGTCATAATTTATATATTTTCCTGCATTGCAAGAACGTTATGTATGGTTTTATATTAAGAAAAAAATCAATAGAATATACCTTTCCTAAAGTATGTTATTCCTGGAGGATTTCTGAAACCGTATTTCTTTGCCATTAATCGGTCGGTCATTTTAACAACTTTGATGCCATACTCAGCGGCTTCATCATCGATAAGCTCAATGTGCCGAAGAATGCGAGGTGTATCATGATCCTCTTCCTTATCTAGTAAAAGTACATTTTTTCGTTTATATTTTCGTGTCGGTCTATGCTTTACTTACAGAAAATGACAGCTAGAAAATCTTTTGTTCCAATGTATTCGAAAAGAGTGTCTCTGTCAATTTCTTCTATACTCTCATCAGATTTTTGGTCTATTATCCATTTTAACACTTCTTCACTATCGTTCATATCACCTATAAAAATAAATAGTATTAAATCAAAGCACTTTCTTGGAAGATATTATAAGCGTTGCGTATACCTTCATCCTGCAGTGGTTGATCATTTTTGAGAATCTTTCAAAAGGTAATAGATAAAAACAAGTTTTCAAAAACATTTGTTTTTACTTAAATACAAAAATATTAAGAATAATTTATTTTTGTTATTTACAGCTATTACGATGTAGTGAATATGGGTAAAATTTAATTATAGGGTTTATTTGAAAATTTTATCGTACTTCGAGTATCTTGTAATCCCCGCTACTATTAACAAGTAACTTACTGTAAAAATTGTCAAGTTATTTTGTGTTAGCGCCAACAAGAGCACTTTTAATAAGAATGCCTTTTTCATTAGTTTTTCATTTTGCTTTTATAACTCTCAGGAAAATACCTACAGATTTTCAAAATTCTTCTCATATTTTGCTTTGCTAATTTTTCGTGATTTTTTTAGACCATTGCGAAATCTATAACTTTTATATTTGTGAAAAAATGAAAAATCAGGCTGAAATTTTGGTCGAAAATTTTCATTTTGTAATTTTGGTGTCTACATTTTGGCGGAGGTGACTGTTTGTGTATAATTTAAATAGAGGGTCCCAAATGATTGCAAATACTGAATAGGGTTAAAATCGGTTGATATTTAGAGTGTGAAATTGGATGGAATAAAATTGGAGAATTTTGGAGGTAAACTGCCATCTGGCGAATTGGGATGAAACTTTGTGAGCCTCTCTGTGATTAAGGATGAAAGTCACATCCCTTACCTTTCCACTGTACTTTATTTTATAAAAATCAGACCATCCATTCCGGATTAATTAACAAATTAGTGAAAAAAGTCACCTCCGGAATGAGAAAAATGAAGGTCCTCTCCAGTTCAGTTTGGTACCAAAAGATTGGTCTCGATGATTTTCGCTTCTATACATATTATAAAATGGGGGAAAAATGGGAAAATGGTGATTTCATTTAATTTCGTGAAATATGTACGGAACAGTTAAGAAATATAAACTTCCATTAGTTACCAAGAAATGGCTGTCGGTGGGGTTAGTCGCCGTTGAACTTCTCCGTGAAAAGTTGTAATAAATTCCTGTTGCGTTACGGCTAAAAATTTCTCAATAAAAGTGAAATTACTTTTTTTGGACTTTTATAAGAGTGAGCTGTGAAAAGAAGCAGTGCTAGACATTGGCCTCAGGCTGATTACTTGAAACCCTACGTGATATAAATATAATTAATCTCATAGAACTCTTTTGTTGGATCAAAACTAATATACCCTATCTATCACTATCATATAGGGTATAATGGATACTCAAATTGATGGTATATTTTCAGCTTAAAATTTACAATCTCAAAAAATCTGTACGTTTTTTAGTCACTATAATGTTTTCGATAAAAAAATTAAGTTCATTATAATCGCGATACTTCCTTTTTACCTCCCTCTTTTAACGCAGAGAAGAATCTAGTCTGCGCTCGCTTTATAATATGAATGAAGATTTGCCGATTTGCCCAATGTTGTACGGATTTAACTTGCTTTTTTCGGAACTAAGTCTCTCACTTTACAGGAGCTTCTGGGTATACTGAATGGCAAAAGCTTCCCTTCCCTCGTGGCATCTTTGATAGTGGAATTCAACAATTGGATCCTCTTTGCTTCATTTTATGGAATATCTTTTGCTGGAATGCTTAAGGAAAAGGGAAACATAATTTATATGAATAATTACTTGTAATTATCTCATAAGATACTTAGGTCTGTTTTTTTGGTTTCGCTGCAAAAATTTGATTTCTTATTATATGTACAAATTTTAGCTGTTTCTTTTTTTGTAGATTAGAGGCGAAATGGACAGACGACTCTTATAGCATTACTCTATTCTAGTCGATAGAATGAATTTGTGCCCTTAGGCGTAGGCTTATATGAATTTGTAAATAAAGACGTTATTGAATTGAATTGAATTGAATTAAAGAATCCAATTTCGCCATCGCTTTTATGAACGAGTGCACCGGTGCGTTGTCATGATGAAACAAGGTTTTTCTTGATTTCTTCGTCCAATGTGCCCAATAATGTAACATAGTACTCGTCAGTTATTGCTTTTTCCTTTCTCCAAATAGTCGATGAATATTATCCCATGCGTATCCGAAAAAATACTGGCCTTAACCTTGCTGACCGAATGTTGTGTCTTTGGGCGCTTCGATCGGCTTTTACCCACTTATAATCACCCTGAAGGCTGTCTACTGGACTGGGTGTGTAATAGTGGATTCATGTTTCATCAATTGTCACGAATCGACGCAAATATTCTAAAAATTGTGACTTCCCACGTCCTTTTCGTGGACCCTTCATGTGTATTTGTGTGAAAAAAGGGAGAAAAAATGCCACAAATTTAGAATCAAAGAATTCATAGCTCTTAAACGAAGAGAAGTAGAAGAGTCAATAAACAATCATTTGAAAGGCTGCAGTGTTTCCTGTAGCATGGTATTAGACTTGGCCACAAACCATGCTTAGTATTATACCCTCACTCCTTCCCTGATTTGTCTCTAGAGACGTATCACTGGACGCCCGTTTAGTCACTTTAACTGTCTTGTAATGGATAATGTAAGCCACTGTAAAATAGTTAATTTACAGAATAGTATTAAAATGTACATCCAGGCAATTCGATGTGATATTCTACTGGTGATATCCTTGTTCTGTTTCAGACCGCCAAATTGTTTTTAATCAAAAATTAATAAGGGCAACAAGAGTTCTAATAAATATATTATATAATAAATATATTAATATATTATATTCTCTTCTGACCTGGAAAAAAGCTCTTTTGAGATGGTTCTTATCTCCAGTTAAAGTTGTTGCCTACTTTTTCTTTACGTTAGACATAGGGGAAATTTTAATGTGAAAGTAGGACTACAGACTATGCAGTATGCAATAGGGTGGAGTGTAATTCGGTGGATTTGATATGCAACTATGTACTACATGTGTGATGTGTCAAGCAACTGTTGTGTTTAACGTGAAACGAGTGGGGGGTATATTATAAATGAAGGACTAGGTCATAGCAAATGAAGTTTTATTTGAACCGGTACAGAAAGTTTTAGTATTTTGTTACTAATAATGTTTGAAGTTGGGTAACCTCTTATAACAAGTGTGTGCTGGTGTTAGTGTGTTTGAATTCATAGCTGAACAAATTGAATTTCTTTCCGACTTTACAAACGCAATTTACATATATTTAAAATCTTAACATACAAAGGTAATTATTGCTAGTCAAGTTCCATAAATCATAACATTACTTATGTCTAGTTCTTAACACTTATATTAACTGAGATAGTCAGTAGTAAATTTTTAAATATAGTATGAATTTTGTTGAATAAAATCCATAACTATTTATTTGTCTAAACAGAGAGAAACATAGCAATTAAGACATAAAAGTTTTAGTCTTTTCAGAATTGTTTAACAATTGTCTGATAAAATATACTAGTGAAATATTTAACAAAATCATTAACAAAATAAAAATAACAATATTAACAACGTTTCTATACAACTTTTAATTCTTATTTAGTTACAGTATCATGTTTTACAGAAAATTTTTTAAAAAAAATATTTCTTTAAATATTTTAAAGAGCGAGAAATTATGCGAGATTTCTGTTCAAGTATTTTACAGAAGTTAAAAAAAAACATATTGTTAACAAAATAGTGAAATTTGAAAAAGTTGCGAGTAATATTTAAAACAAATATTCAATAAATTGAAGAAAAAAATAGTTTGACAAAAATGCACTTTATACAAATATGATTTCTATTCCTTGTAATTGTTATCGTTTTCTTTCCAACAGGAGAATTTATTGGAAAGGCCAATATACATTTTAATTTTTTCGTTACGATTTTAATTTTAATTGGCATTTTGGTGAGGGATGTGTGTGTGTTGTTTGTATGGCTTTTTATTGTTGTTTTATGTTTTGTCTATATTTAAAAAAGCTCTTGCTGTTTTATTAAAGCATTACAATTAAATTCGCAATTTGATGGTATTTTAGTTCCTGTCTTTAAGGAATTTTACTGTTTTCACTTTAATTTTTAATGTTTAATTTTCCTTACGTCCAGAAGGAGCGATCCTGAAAAATGTATGTATATATTTTTTTAAACTGATTTTTTAAAATTTTAATGCCTGGAAAATAAATAATATTTGTTTTAAGTCTACCAAAATATGTACTTTCCAATTCCCAACATACCCTCCTTCACGTATTTATTATTTGCAAGAGCTTTTTTATTTTGTCCTTTCGGGCTTTTATCACTGTCGACTTTTTGGGACTTAGAATCTTTCTTTATAGGAGGTATAGATGATCCTGTTGCTGTTGTCGACTTTTTGGATCCACTGGGTGATGAGGTCGATTTTGTGCTGGATGGTTTTGGTGTTGCCTTTGAGAGCGGAACTGATGATGATTGCGTGTGGGAGGATTTGGTTCCAGTTGAAAACTTAAAATTACCACCTTTGTCGGAACTTTGGTGACCTATCCTTTGTGCAGTCATCTTAGGAACTTTTGTTGATTTCTCCAGTTTAGTTGGACAGCATTGGAATGGTTTGTATTCGTTGGGAACGTAATTAGTACCCTTTCTTGCGGAGCGGCCTTGATGACCCAATCCAACATAAAAACATTCGTCATCTGTGTGCAACAAACAAAAACATTTTGTCAGACGCATTAAGTACTTTCATCAGTTATTTTGATAAGTGTATTATTTGCCTTGCAAAACACATATGAAGAAAAAGTGGTTAACACTATAAATTTTGTCAATTTTTTTTTTGCAATTTTAATGAATTATTTGCAATTTTTTACATTGTATGAATCTTCGATACAAACGACCAGAACGAAAAACACAGACTGAACAAGGTTAGTACAAATTTTTTTCCTTATATTTTCCTTATAAACCTCTTTACAGTATAATTAACAAAAGCACGCTTTGTGGTGCATAGTAAGCATTTAGTTTTGCTTGCGTTTCCATAAACATTGTCTATTTCTAAATATCTTTATAACTGACAAAATGTTTTTGATGTCAACAATTCTACAGTTTATCACCTCTTACAAATAATAGTAAAAGCTTCAGGTATTCAGTAAAACTTTCATAAAAATATTGAATAAAAGTAAAAAAGTTTACAACTTTAGTCTCGAATAAGTTTTTTCGGTGCGTTATAATTCATTAAAAAGTAATTGCATTTGCCTCGCCAGAGTTTCTTATTACGATTTTCTCAATTTCTTAAAAATATTATGAATAAAAAAACATTGTGTCAGCTATGGATCTTTTTTGTTAATAACACTCATTTTTTACAAGAAAAAAAAACATATAGTATATCTTGTAGAGCATTTTTAATAATAATTTTTTCAGCACTTGAAGTTATTTGAATGGAAGCTTGGGATTCTATGAGGGATGCTATGTTAGATATCTAGCAGTTAGCTTTATTGTGTGTTTTTTTTGTTTTTATTGTTGTGTCGTTTTTATTTTTGTGTATATCAAATTCACTACGTTTCTAGTAGGATAGCAGATGAAGTACAGACTGCTTCTATCGAACAAAAGGTTAATTTTGCTTTACCTTGCTTAGGCGGGCTGCTAGTGTCATCTGTCGACCAATATTTATGTATCAATTCTTTTATAAACGAATAAAAAATGAAAATATATTGAATTATTCCAATATTTTGTTACAGATAATACTAAAAGAACTTCGAAGAAATTTTTAAAAATTATAAAATAAAGCATAGTTGCAAATCGTAAACTTTTTGACATTCTATGAATGTTCAATTAGTAGCAAAAGTGATGCATAGTTTTTAAGAGTGGCTGGAAATATTTGCATTTAAATTTTGTTGAGTATTTTTTCGTTAATAGATTGGAAGGTGTACAAGAAAGTATAAAGTTTAAGAGTTCTGGCTTTTTGTGTTTAGTGGAAAATTTAAAAATTATGACCAATTAGTTATTTTTATAATATTTTATTTACGTTATATTACTCCTCTTTATTCGGCTACGATATTTTGGATCAAAACTAATATTTCAGCATAGAGAAATTATCACCTAGAGGTAGAGGTATAGAGCTGTTTCAAGTTTTTATATTTTAATTTATATTTAAGTTTCAAGTTTTTATATTTTATAAATTTGCACTTATTTTGTTGGCACTACTGTGGTATCAGTATCAAAATTTAAAACTTTCCAAACTTGGGTAGCAAGCATCATTTGATACTGGTACCTAATGATGCTTGCTACCGCCAATGTGGAAGCTCTCATAAGTTTTCGTTGTTTGAAACTTGAATTTGATACCTGCGACTTGGTACCTGCGACTCTGAATGTGTTTCGGCTCTGAATGCCGTAGGAGTCACTGGAACTGACCCTCATTCAAAAGCTCCCTCAGAACAATACGTAATTCTTTAACGAAAGCTTTTATGCTAATTGTGGCATTCAACGTGCTAATGATCTTCCCCAAATTTGTGCTTCGTAACGAGCAATGCTTTTAGTTTGCACGAACTGAAGACCCACCAAGTTTAAGTGAAGAATACAATCGCTACAAAAGTCTTCCTGATGCAGCCCTTGTATGATGTTTTAGATGTAGGTGATGTAATATTTTATTTGAGTCATGATAAACGTTATGATATCATAAGTAATTTTCTCGTGCTTTCAAGGTTGATAGAGTCTGTGGCCAAATTAAAACCCATAAACGAGAAGCTAGAAACCCACGTAAAAAGTGTGGAATATTTAATACCAGGCAGACGATGTCGCGTCTAAGCCTTTTTAATTAGGTTAAGGTACTGGACAATGTGTAATTCAGTGTAATCAAATGACTATAGAATCTATTTATTATTAACTTTAGAAAGTGAAAGAGCTAATATTTTTAATTCTGCAATTCACAGCTAAGGATACTCCTACTCTATGTATACCTACAAATACGGAAAATAAGAAATCATATAAAGTATATTTTATTGGATAATTACTACTATTTTGTTTAATAAACATAATTTGTAAGTTCTAATTTTAAGTTTCGCATTATAATTTTTTATTTTTGGGCTAATTAAAGAATTGCATACAGTTGTGTAACTACGGAGGAAGATGTTGTTAAGTATTACTTTACACCGAAATACAAATGTTTGAATTAAAAAACGGATTTTAATTTTTTTAACTGTGTTCCACATTATTAAAAAATTAAAAAAATATATATATGTTGTTCCTTACTATTGGGGTAAGTTATGGAAAAAAATTGAGACAGTACGACACTGTCGTCAATAAAAAAGTGGCACTAGAAAATTTATTTATTTTTGTATAATTTGAATTTCCTGCCAAAAAATCTATGAATATTTTTTACTGATAAAGAGTACCACCGAGAAAAACTTGGTATATTTTGAAAAATTTTTAAAACCTTTGTTAATTTAAAATAAAATAAAAACGAGGTGTTACGTTTTTCTCAATTACTCGTACGGAGGTTGTCCTAGGGGGTTGAAAATTTCGGTGAAAGAATGTCTCATTGAGAGAAAAGGTTTTCTTGTTCATAGTGTTGTGTGTATTCTAAATAAAAACGGACACTGACAATATGAGCTCCATAGATTGCGCTCTCTTGGACGTGGTGTAAACATACATATTTTTAGTCATTGACGAGTGGGTGCACAATTCTCCCCACAACTTCTTTTTATCGAGTTTTTAATATGTGATATTTATTTAAGTTTCGTTATTTTTAAAACAATATTTTCGTTATTTGTACATTTGATCAAGATATCTTATTTTTGTTGTACAGTGTTATTTAATGGTCGGTTTGTGATTTTTGTATATTACAAGTAAGTAGGTTGATTTCCTTTTGTTGTATATTATTGTTTAATATAATTCGCTAGAGTGTTCCTGAAGATGGCTTGGATAGTCAGCCGAAACGTTGAGCGACAATAAATGTTGTAAAGGAATTACAAAGTTTGTATTAATTCAGACCGTAAGCCCGAAAAAGTACATCGTGAATATTTCTTCTATCTCTATGCCTCTAACGCGCAACGTTATAATGCTGTCCAGCAATCATCAGTTATGGTTATAAATCCAAATGATACCGCAGATATAACCATTAAAAGTTTGGAAGAGGAATAATATAGTTCCGGAATATTGGCATATAAATTATATTAGTAATACTTTTGTTTTGTCATTTAAAATGTGCAACACATCACATTGGATGGTTCAGTTAGATACGAGTAACTAATAGCCACGGAATTACTAGGTCTGCTTGAAAATACAGGATTATCTCATCTTGACTTACGTCGTTATTAACATAATGTCGCAGTTAGAAGAGATAGTTACGACAAAAACGTTATACGGGGATGTACCTTGAGTTATAAAAATAAGAATCGCTTGCTTAGGCGCTTATAGGCACCACAAATTATTACAAAAAATGTTATTGTTTAACTTTTCCTAAGTAACCTCAATTATATGTTCCTTGTTTCGCAACTATACATCCGATAAATTATTACATTATTCTTATAAAGACCTATTTGGACGATTTCTCTTCAGCCAATATTTGCGTCGTCCGAATTCGGATCACATAGCCCATTGAAAATTTTAACCATTACTGAAATTCGGGCGACATGGCAGTCACATTCACGTTAATGAATTATCTTCTGCGTCCCGGTGAATACACCAGGATAGACTTGCGCTACTATAGCTTTTTCTGGATCTTCTCGAATTCTGTAGTACTTTACTTTATATTAAAAATGATATGAGTCATTTATTTTGAAGAGTAGAGTTGGTATTCGAAGGAAATTTTCAGCAAGAGTTGAGTGTGAAATGTGCTTTCGAAATCACTGAGCCTTCAAAATGGGACGAGCTGAAACATACTGGTAAATTATCAAAAATCAAAATTAGAAATTGTCTGTCAGAGTAGACATTATTAAAAAAAGTTCTATAGAGAAAGAGAAAGAGATCTCATTTAGCGAGATATGATGAAAATCCGCGCTCCACGTATTAAAAGAATTTGAATGGTACAAAATGATGAACCCTGCTAGTTTCAGAAATGTGGAAATAAACTCCAGAATAGCAGTAGTACGCAGGCGAATGTCCTCTTTTTGTTCCAGCAAAAAGGGGTTTATTATTTACCATTTTCGGAGATGAGAATATGAATATTCTCCCAATCAATTCTAAGTACATATAGCTCTCAGAAATGGAAAATAAGCATACAAAGGCCAAGAAATTAGATCCAGTCCACCTTTCATACTTTTCTCATACTTTGTTCCTACTTTATCTGTATCCTTGGGTTCAGAATTTTCGTAAAACTATAAAAGAGAAATAGGAGGGTGTAAAAGTTTGAATTTTTTAAAATCAAATTGAAAAAGAATTATATAAAACTAAGTGAAATATATATGTAAGTAGTTCCTAAAACGATACTATTGGTTCCGATTTACAATTACGATAACAACGACTTCGACATTTTCCTAAAATCCAAATAGCCGCAAGAAAGCCCTATTTCCTTGTTTCTACGTACATTATATCAATTATTCTTAATAAGAAATTATAGTTTTTTTTTTACAAAAGGGAAAATTAATTTGAAAATACTTTTTCAATGTTATATGGTTAAGTGTATATTGTCGATAATTTCACACTCAACTAGGATAGGTGCGAAAGAAAAGCATATACATGCCGGTTTCTAGGGTACTATTGGAATATTAGTTAGTGCTAAGAAACCAGGAAAAGCGATACACTTCGATAATATATAGGGGAAGAATTGAACGCAAGACCTTTACCTAATATAAAGTTTTTAAAAAAATTTGCGGCAGAGATCTTGGAACGGTTAACTTTCCTATAACTTCGATTATTTTCGTTGCCATCATCATCTTTTTCTTCATCATCATCATCATCATTTTCTTCGTCGTCAACGTCAACGTTATTATCGTTATTGTCTTCGTCATTGTCATTGTCATCGTCATCGTCATCGTCGTCATCTTTGTCATTATCATCATCATCTCCATCTTCATCATCATCATCATCATCGTCATCATCATCATCATCATCATCGTCATCGTCGTCGTCGCCTAAGACAGTATGTAACCTTCATTACTTTCGTTCCTTGCGTGAAAGCTAAAGCTTAGCTTAATTAAAGTTTCCTATTCATGCATAGACGACACAAATTTATTTTTTAAAGATTTCGTTAAGAGCCAATTTATAGCAAATTATTAGTTTGAAAGATTCTTCAAAATAATGGAAAATTCTTACTTTTTTGATTAATCAACCACTGCAGGACTCGGTTTTCGTTTTTGAGATTACCTGGAACACAAAATTATTATATAATTTAGCACAATTTTTATATTTAATGAAAAATTCGCACTCTTACCGTCATACATGATTGGGACTCCTGTTTCGTAGTAAACGAGGGCTGGGAAGGCAAAAATTCCAATTTCATGAGCTAATTTTACATCATTTGATTTAACGAATTGGATTCCATGTTTATCAGTATCATCATCAATATTTTCCAGTTCTTCAAGGATTTGTGTACATGAATCACAGTCATCATTATCTGAAATTGGTATATAGTCACTAGTTATTACATTATCCAGTATTTTGCTTATATTACTTACAGAAGAATACAGCCAAGTGTTCGACATCATTAATCAAAACTTGAAGGGTTTTTCGATCGACAGATTCAATAACATCGGCGTTCGATTCGTATAATTCGAGGACCCATTCCAAAATTGCTTCTTCTTTCATTAGATCGCCTGAAAGTAAAACGGTAACGAATATTTTGTAATAGAAATTTGACTTTTATTTATTTCATTGTAATGATAATATACCCTACGTAACTTGTCATGAAGTTACATGCAATAATAACAATTACATGTATGGCCACTGTTAAGTTGATAAAATTTCATCTGTTTTTCATTTTTAAATGTATGTATATATTTTTTACAGGGTATCTGGTAATTAATCGACCAACCAACCAACCGATTCCTTAAAGTGTCATAATCAACGTTTGCTCGGAGACCCACTTCCCCACCTAAAAATGGCGTCCAAAGATTTTATGTCCTTTAACCCTGTAATACCTATAATTCCTCACAAAGACATCACAGGATAACGACCAAGGATTCATTTGAAAGAGAACACCTGGAACTTTCTAAAGTACCTTACCTGTCTCGGTCATTTGTGTCATTTAAAAGTTATTCAAGGTCAAAATTTAAAAATATAAATTTTGTGGCCAATGTGAATTTTTGGGCATGTGAATTATAAAATCTACATTTTCCAATTGACTTTGAATAACTTTTCAAATACACAACCGGTGTCTTCTTTCAACTGATTCCTCGGTCGTTAATCTGTGGTGTCTTTCTCAGGCGTTTTAAGGTTCTATAGGGAAGGAGATATTTTCAAGAGCTCGTTCAATGCCTAAGAAGGCGGTTAGAGCGATATCTTTGTCCTTTTGTCAGTTCCTCCGACCTTTGTTGCTAAAGGGCCGGGAAATGAAATTAGATATATATAATACTCCCGACAACCTGAACGAGTATTCTATTGTGAGTAGAATACCAAAATTCTGGGTAGTATTTTATTGAAGGTTGACACGTGGGCTTTATGTTTATGTCTTCTCTGCAGTATGGGATTGAAAGCAATAATTAAACTCTGAATGACAATATATTTAAATAAGTTAAACTATGGCACGTGGAGCGTTTCGTGTTGTTAAAGGCAAATATGGTGTTATAAAATAAAATTACATGTGCTTATGATTTAGATTTAAGACAGTTGGAAAAAGGACTAAGGACACGACTATATAATGTGATACTTATCAAGCGGAAACATTAATTTCGAGTTGGTTTCCTTGCGAGAGTTGTAAGGGCATTATTACAACTTTCTGCTATTAGATAGATGGTATAAAATTGCTTTCATTGATGTCCACATGTCCACGTAGGATTATTTTTAGAGAGGCTAGAAGAAGTCTACCATATTATCCTGGTAGTAATATTCTTTGTTGACTTCAAGAGGCTTCACAACTAGAATTCACAAGGCTACCTGGGAAAAGCCCAGCTATACTGAGGTCGATTTTTTTGTGAATTTTAAGCTAGCATATGATAGGGAAACTTTAATGGGTCGCTCTGTTCGTTATGTTAGAACACTGAAAAATTGTGAACCGAAGGATCTACTGTAATGATTCTCATTGAAAATAACAGCTTAAGTTGTTTCCAAATAAATAAGAGACCCAAACAAGGAAATGCTGTTTTGGTCATTCTGTGTATTTCGGTTTTTGTTCTTATATAACTTCGCCCTTGGATTGAAAAGCAGGCCAATGAAGTGCAAAATTACAAGATTCTTTAGTGAGTGTCTACGGCACGACAGTTTTTACTACGACTCCATATTGGTGATCAGCCAAAATGTTAGGACGAAACACTTTTAGATTTTGGCAATTTTGCCAGCTAATGACATGTTAGAAAGGAATTCTATTTCTTGCTTTTCAGTGGTCCTTAAAACGAGTTAAAAGTCCTAGTTTCATTATAGCCTTCTTAAAATTTGAACTCTATTAGTAATAATTTACCTGTGTATATCGTTCTAAATTTATGTCTGTAGAATGCGAGGGCTGGAAGCGAAGGCAAATCGTATTCCTTGTCAACTCCTTCATCAGATGTCTTAACAAAATCAATATCCTTTTCTTCGCACTCATCATCAATGTTTTCAAGTTCATTCAGGATTTTCTGTGCCTTTTTGTCACCTTCTCGGTCTGCACGGGAATAAAAACAAAATATAATTCTGTTACGAAATCTAAATAAAACTTACAAAAGAATACAACAATGTGTTCATTTTCCGACAATATCTTCTCTAACATTTTCATGTTAACTTCCTCAATCTTTCCCGGAATTTCCAAAGTATCTTCATCTGTTAGCCAAGCTAGAACTTCATCTTCATCATTAAGGTCCCCGGTAAATAAGAGAGGATCGCGATTTCTAAAGAACACCAGCTGTGGTAGATTTTTGATATTATATTTTTTAGCAATAATCATATCTTCCGTTGTAACGAAAATAATGCCAGCTTCATCCAATTCGTCGTCAATACTTTCCAAAGCGTCCAATATTTCGTCACATTTCTCTCCTGGTTCACAAGGACCAGTGAAATAAACTACAACATATTCGTGCTCGTCGATTAGTCCGGTTAAAATTTCATCAGTAACTTCTTCAATAGTTGCAGTTTTCTTTTGTAGAATCAGCCATTCCAAAACTTCTTCTTCATTCATTAAGTCGCCTTCATAGAGTGCTGGAATTTTATTCTCGAAGTATATCAAAGCTGGCAGGTGGTCTAAACCGTATTCTTTAGCTTCAGCAGTATTATCAATGCGGACAATTACAATGCCTTCTTTTTCCAATTCGTCGTCAATATTTTCTAATTCATTTAGCACACGTATATCTTGCTTATCATCTTTGTCGTCTAAAAAAAACTAAATAAGTAAACCTATGCAGACATAAATACTGGCACATTATACAAAATATGACGGCCAAATGTTCTATCGTATCCACGAGTTTATCTTTCATTTCATCCGTCACTTCAGGAATTTCAGAGTAACGTTTCTGATGCACTAACCATCCCAAAAGTTCATCTTCCTTCATTAGATCGCCCTCGTAAATGTGTGGAATGCCTCTTTCATAGAACACAATAGTTGGAATTTCTTCAATACCCCATTCTTCGGCCTCCTTATCGTCATCAATTTTGACGAACGCAATGTCATTTTGGTCACACTCATCATCAATATTTTCCAATTCTGCGAGAATTTTTTGTGATTTCTTTTGGTCCTTGTCATCTGTAATGTACGCCTTTTAGGATTAATAGTTAACAAGAATTTTATTATGGCTTACAGAAAAGTACAGCAACATGAGGCATTTTTTCTATAATCAAATCCAACATTTCGTCAGTGACATCTTCAATTTGATCGGAACTCATCTGGTCTTCCAACCATTTCAGAAGTTTATCCTCATCCTCCAAATTACCTTCATAGATTGTTGGAATGCCTTTTTCGAAATATATAAGTTTAGGAACTTTTTCAATGCCATATTCTCGTGCCTCTTCAATGTTGTCGATCTTCACGAACGTGATACCAAGCGTATCGCATTCGTCGTCAATGTTTTCCAATTCTGTTAAAACTTTCTGGGATTTTCTATCATTGTTATCGTCTGCAATAAGAATAATAATGGTGAGTTGTAGAGAAGACAAAAAACCAAAGTTATATTACAAAAAAGCACCGCCAAAGTTTTTCCTTCTTTAATCATCCTGTCAAGAATTTCATCGGTAACGTCCTCGATTTCGTCTTTTTCCAATTGGCCTAACAACCACTGAAGAATTTCGTCCTCATCCATTAAGTCACCATCGTAAATGTTGGGGATTTGTTTTTCGAAATATATAATTGCCGGTATCTGTAATTTTAAATTTATTATTTATAATGAATTTTGCTCGTGAATGGAACACTTTAGAACTATGTGTCAAACAGTAAAGCTTAGAAAGTATTTTCAAAGTTTGAACGAAAATTTTTCTATTTCGGATCATTAATTAAACTCCTCCAATTGAATCATTGCCTACCTACACAGAAGACACTTTACCCTACTCGCTGCAATGTAGAATAAAAGCAATGTTTATCTTTTTTCTTACATGCCTTGAATACTTTGTATACGGAAAACTGTTGTAAGGTATTTTCGTGACCCGTCTGTTGACATTAATCTTTATCCCAAGAAGGGTAAACCGAGCTAAGTAAGTAGCTACTTGTATTCCTTTCAGCTCACATTTATCCACACGTTCAGGAATGTTTGAAAAGCTCTTGAAATATTGAAACATTTCGATTTCAGTCTGCACTTGAATTTAATCTAAGGATCAAGATATTTGCCCAACGTTTACAATTTCCTAGGACGATATATTAAATCTTTCCGCATTATGCCTAGTCGGGGTTACTTTTAATGAAATTTTTAAACTTGTGTAACCTTATTTATTTAGTGAAATGTAAAAATCTTTAAGCCACTTCACTCTATTTGCTTTCACACATATATTTATAAAATAAAAACTTGGATGAGCCCATTTAATAATCCAAGATCTTTTTTTTAGAAAAGTCAGAATTCGGGTAAACGGAAAATAAAAGAAATTTGTTCAATTCTTATCTATGCTCCCACACAGATACAACCAAATGTAATTTAAAAATGAATTTGTGTTTTAATATTTTGTTTACTTAGGTGTATTTATCGTTGCAAACAATCACCTTAAAATAGTAGGTGTAAGCGTAACCCATTTTATGTAATTAATGCCTTACTGCTGCATGGGGGCTCCGTGGAAGAAGACCCGCTAAAGTGAAACGTCTTTTCCCTCTTTCACCCCTCCTTCTATCTTAGGCCACGAATACTAGGATCACACTACGTACTGTGTTAAAGTTGGCTCTACTTTACTCTACTCCTGGTGGTATCACGGTATTATGGATCAAATTAATCTTCGTGTCTCTGTTCCCATAATTTTCTGCATACCTTTTTTGTGAGAGATGAGTTGGGTTAAGATACGATTTGCCGCATTTTGGTAAACACAAATTTAATTGATTCATTGATTAATTTATTGATTTTAATTTTATATAAAAAAGTAGTCTTGAAAGGCATTTCACCTTTATCATTAAATGCAGCGCTTATTTAATATCTTTTTGATGGAAATATTCAGGGGAAAAGTAATTTAATGATATTTCTAGCTATAGCTAGAATGCTTGTTGATTTAACAAAATTGTGTACATACCGTATCAATTCCATACTGGGCGGCGGCTTTGGAGTCATCGATTTTTACAAATTGGATTCCATGTCTGTCGCAATCATCATCGATTTTTTCCAATTCTTCTAAAACTGCCATTGAGTCATCATCACCATGGTCATCTGCCAGATAAAATACAGTAATGTTTAAAGGTTTGAAACAAAATATGTGACATACAAAACAGAACAACCAAATTATCAATGTTGCCAATCAAAGTGTTAAGAGTTCTTGCAGTTACGTCTTCAATAACATCGTCCTCATCACCAGTGGATTTATTTTGAACAAGCCACTCCAACACATCCTCCTCTCGAGACAATTCACCTAGAAATAGGTGTGGTATTAAATAATTCACAATAATTTCATACCTATCATACCTTCATAAATAATTGGAATTTGATGTCTGTAATAAACCAAGGCTGGTAGGCTACCGAGATTATATTCGTCCGCTAAGGCTTCGTCGTGTATTTTCACAAATCCAATTCCTAGTTGATCGGCCTCATCATCGATATTTTCTAGTTCTTGTAAGGCCTTAGCACATTTTCTGCAATCCGGTTTATCTATAAGGAAAATACTGTCAATAATTTGTAATAATATCCCGTGTGATATTGACATCACGGCCGGACTGTTAACGCAGGACGCTTAGTGTGCAATTGCGGAAAATCATGCGTTGTAGGTCTATCCAACAATTCGTTGTGAAAAAAAGGGAAATGAATATGTTTTATTTAAGAATGAATCTACACAGAGATTGGTGAAAGAGTTAAGGTTTCGTCTGTTTAATTAACGTTACAAGTTGTTTCATTAAAATGCCAGGTACACAACTATTAAACTTTGTTTTGAAGCTTTGGATTGAAATATTTAAGCTTTCGGGTGAAGGAACAAATTCTACTGAAATGAATCAAAAAGAATCAAAGTTATGGAATACTGACTTAAGGGGGCGACATGTAAACCAAGATATTCATTAAATTAATAAAGAATATCCTCTAATTACCATAGCAACAAATTGTAATTAATTATTGTTAATTCTAAAATTATAGCAGTGTACATTTTAACCTTAAGGAGTTTTGTATCTTATACATATTAAACGGCAGTTCGATGTGGCAATATATTCCCTCCTTATAATATCTATTAACCATTAAAACTTGCAAATAGAGTTTCAGAGACTCTGTCTTTTTATCCTAAAATACATTAATAAACGGAGTTTGATTTCACATGCTTAAAAAGCCTTATAAAAAGCTTTCTTAAAATATAGGTGATAATTATATTTTCAAATTTTTGTAATGACGGGCGATAATTGGAGACATTGTAAAACTATGATGGCGTGAAATTTAATACTCATTAAAAAAACTCAAGAAAAGATAATATTTTCTACCCGTAGTTATGGCTTTAACTACTAAATGAAGATGTTCAATTTTATAATATTTAATTTTTTGTTTGGGGTGACGTGCAGATGTAAAAATATTTAATTTGAAGTGCAGGAATTTAAAAATACCTGCACAAGTTGCACAAACTTTATGTCTTTGCGAACATTTTTCAAAAGTTTTAAAAAACACTTGACTATAGCTGGTTAATCGACGATTAAAGAATACAAAATGAACAATTAAACCGACGGCATAAACTACTACGAATATGAATATAATTTAAAGAAATCATCATCGTTCACGTACCATCTGTAATCCGATTTTATCCCGGATGCATTTCGGCAAACTTTCTTGCCATCGTCAACGGACTTCGCAGACTAAAAACTGTTACAGCAGGTTCATCAGATCTAGTTGAAATTTTCAAAAATTGTTAACGGGCGAAACGCATCGTATGTAAATTTTAATAAAAAGATTTTGTAGGACTTTCATCAAGGGTTTTTTTTTAAGTTTTTTGTTCATAAAGACCGCTACCAAGTGCCGATAAAAACATAAGTTCCATATGAAGACAGCACAGTTTAGGTGGAAGGAAATTTGATGGCAGAGGAGACTGGGAATTTTAACTTGACAAATGTTGCAAATAAGTCACAATTTTTGGTATACCCATTGCAAGAATCGAACGCGCACCCACAGAGAAAAAAATGTGCAGGCCTACGCCTCAATCATCTTCGCACACTTCACACTTGTAATTCAATAGAGTATAGCAAAAATCTAGAATAGGTAAGGAAGAGATGAAGGACTTTATAAAAAATTTTCTAATGGAAGTTTTGAAGTATGGTTTAATTTTGTATAGGTACCTCAAAAGAATCTAATTAAGGAGGAGAGTATTTTTTGCATAGTCTCGGTTTTATTTTCACATTAAGAGATTGTATTCCTGGGACATATACAATGAGCGATGACCACGAAACTGGCCATATCATATTGAGAAATTATATATATATTATGCATATTCATATTCATTTATTTCGTTTCAAGTATAAAAAGTTTCAATAATAAAACTGGATTTCAAGATACTAATTCAACCATTAAACTATAATTTAATAAGAAAACAAAAGTAATTGACTGAATTAGACTAAATGATAGAATAAGGGAAATACAAGAAAAAACGAAAATAAGTAAAATAAAAGGTGATACAATATGAAAAAAGAGAAGAAAAGAGAAGGGCGCCTGGACGGACAAGATCACACGAGAAGCAATAATCGCAGTAACGCAGCTATTAAACACCGGGAAGAGACTATACATCCTCTGCAAAGCCACCGATAAGAAATTTCATAAATTTGTAATATAGGCAAAGTAAGAACGGCGACCAATAATTGAATGAAAACAAAGAGATTATAGTTTCAAACGCCTTTCGGAATGAAGAAAGTTAAAATTGTCGAAGATATACCCAGGCTATTTTGAGTATATAATACCGTGAGCAAAAACTTAAAACTTGTAAGTATCGTACGTTGCCAGAGAGCAACCCAGGACCATATTCTGGTACCGACTTATGTGGTCAAAACGATCTAGCCCATAAATAAATCGTAAACAATCATTAAATGCGACCTGCGACTTTCTTAAGCAAACAGTGTCTAATATTAGAAATATTATGCTGCCATAGGTAAAAAATTGTATAACTAAGACTTTTATAAGCCTTATGCGGGTTTTAGCAGAAAGCAATGAGTCAAATAACCATAATTGCCGGAGAGAACCATATACCTTGTCAATTACACTTTTGACATAGTCACAGCAGGTCATATGACTATTGAGCGCAAGCAATACCGAGATTACGAACTTCATCTAAGTATTGTGGAGGAGTCTTATTTAACATGACCGATGGAAAGTTGCTTATATTAATATCGTTTCTGTGTAATATTAGACAATTACATTTGACCATTCGTAGATTTTCAACAACAATCTCATTAATACAGTATATACCATCCTCAATGAGTCCAACTCGTCTGTACATCATCGGTATAAAGATGCTAGGTAGCTCATTAATGTACAAACTAAAAAGCAGTGGTTCCAGGATAGATCTCTGCGGGGCACCTCTGACCAATGGCAATGGACTAGAAATACTACCATTTATTCTTACTTACTGAGCCCGATTAACTACGTAACTTTTCAAATAACCTATGCCCGAGAAGAAAAAATAGTAAGATAAAGAAAGCTTTAGTAGCAATTTATCATGATCTAGATTGTCCAAGGTCTTGGAGAAGTCCAGTAACGCTAATAGGTCTATTTCACCTTTATCAAGGGCGTTTCGAATATCAGTGGTTACTTTTAGGTAACCAGGTTGTCCCGCCAATATGTGTACACCGAAAAACAGACTGCTAGCATGATAAGAATATGATCGAGCATCTACAAATTCATGTAATTTCCACTTTGAACTGTTTCAATTTAACACATTTAACATTTGATTGCTTGCGAAAAAAGGCGTAAACTTAGGTATTTCAAAAATTGGCAGACCTTACTAAATTACGCCCATAGGATTTAAGTACTTATGAATTCCTCGTACACGTTGTAAAATATTTTAAAATTACATTTGACTCCTATTGCCTGGAAAAGAAAAAATTATAAATCTGCGGGGTTTCCGAACACACTGAACCAATATTCTTTGGAGTATTTTACACTTCTGAAATTGGAGGCAAAACAAAACGAATGAGCATCAATTGTGGGTATGTGTAGAAAATATCCTATTCCGTGGACAAGTTTTAAATGCAATTTTAATGAACGCACACAGGAATTCAGTGACAAATTCAAAGCGAACTAATAAAATGCGATGAAATAGCCGACGAAATGGTTTGCCAGAGAGTGCCTGGGACAAGAGCCAGATAAGTCCCAGCCTGTGTCATTAGTTTACACAGAACGTATAGTGCCTGTTACACAAAACCACCTACAATTGTCGGTAAAAATAGATCGCCACCACCGTCAATAATGTTCCGACAGTGTCGAAGTATGTTAGGAAAGTCGAAATGCTGTGGCAGGGAGGAAATATGCATGGATGGGCAATTAATTCTCATCAAAAATTTTCTAAAATAAAAAAATAGTTTATTCACGAGCTGGTAAATGTATAAGATATTGGGATATTCAGAGATGCATAATGAGTATCAAGACCTACATAGGCACTTTGAGACGCTCCTGGCGGACGTCAGCTCAACTTGCAGCAATATGATAAAAGGGAAATATTAATGGTGCCATTGAGTTCGAGCAAATGAACACAGAACTGGGGAATCCTTTTGCAAATCGAACACCTAATTCATTTCATAATGCGCTAATGTAATAAGACAATTAAAATTGTATGGCAGGCTGCCAGTATATTGAAGTCTGAATTGAACGTGTGCAGCAACGTGCGAGTACTTTTATGCAGGCCGGCTCACAAGTCTGTTAATGCATGAATAAATGTTGGCAGGTTTTTAAAATGGACTTTCTGAAGATGTTGCATTCCGTACAAGAATGGTGTATGTCTGTATCAGTTGTTTAGTGCAATGAGATTTATTACCAGAACGGCATAATTTTCCTCTAGTGATTTCCGCTCAAGCAGATAAGTTCGTGATCGATTTTGGTTATTCTGGAAAGAAATTATATTACAAAAGAGGTGGGGGAATCAATCCACCGATGCATCAAAAACTACCTGCAAAGCATGCAAATGGCCTTAGAATTAGTCTACACGTATTAATGGAAAAAGTTTTAGGATGAAAGTACAAAAAGTAGGTGGAGGGGCTCACATCTCACATGACGCAAAGTACTCATTACTTTACATTAAAGACTTACCCATCACCCGTGGTGGACACGTTGAGTGGTCGGGACCTGTGTTTGATTCAATTTATTAAAAAAGAAAGAAAATTAGCGAGCTACTGTCAATGATCAATTGGTGCAATGCAATTATTTGTTAACAGCGTCCTTATCAGTTCGTATCTCTATGTTTCACAGTTAGTCACAATTGAACTATTATTAAGGTATTAATTACATTAGGATACACGGAAGCGTGTCGTATTGACGCTTTCACATTTTCACGTTCCACAAATTTACTAACGCTTTTGCAATTCATAATTTCAAGTATGTATATGACTGTGATAAACCAATAGCCTCTAGACTTTGAATTAAATTAAATCTGTATTTATAAAACAGTAAAACTGCAATATGAAGAATGTCTATGTGGTCGGTCATCTTTTCATAAAAGTGTACTTACAGAACAGAACTGCAACATAATCTGTGTCCTCGATGATTTTGCTCAAAATTTTTGAGTTGACTTCTTCAATTCGATCTGGAAGATCCATTGCTTCTAACGAAGTCAAAAAGTCTAAAACACCTTCTTCGTCCATAAGGTCGCCATCATAGATGATGGGTTCCTTTTCTCTATGAACAATTTGGGAATATGTTATACAATATTCTTGTCACTCATCGGTTCGTGCTTGCTTACCTGAAGTAGGTTAAGGCTGGGAAATTTCTAATTCCATACTGTTTGGCCAATCGTTTGTCGTTTATTTTGACAAAGTCAACTCCAAAGGAATCGGTGTCATCGTCAATTTTTTCGAGTTCGGCTAATACTTTATCACAGGTTACACAACTTCTGGCATCTGAAAGAGAAGGAGAATTTTTAATTTTACTGTCATCGGCTTGTGGATCCTGATATTTAATAATAGTATTGATTTCAATTTTTATGACCTATTGAATGTTAATTATAAAATAAAGGATTCATATAATAGTCAAGGAAAAATGTTCAAATTAATAAATTAAAAACGTAGCTAGTATTTCTAGCAATTTCATAACCTTTAATAGAATCATCGAATTCAGTAACTTATTCACATTTTTTTCACTTCTCATACCTTCTGAATCCCTTTAACCTTCTTGCATTACAATTCCTCGGCTTTCTTTAAACTTTCTCCATTTCTCTCGTTAAATTTAAACTTTCTCCCATTTTTTAATATTTTTGACCCCCGAGTGCTCAGTTTTATTAGGAAAAGGCCATGGAAAATTCCAGGGGATCTTCCAATAAGTTTCCTAATCTGGACAATCGGCTGATTTTTTAAATAAGTAATCTTCTCATTTTTCGCGAAAATTTGCCTGTCTAGTTTAAGTGTGTTAGTTTATTTCTATATATTTGGAGCTATTGTTAAATTCTTTTTGGTCATTTTTTCGGGAAAAATCTTGAATTTTGACAGGTGTATCCACGCGTAATCCTGTATATTTTCCGAGTTACACCCAGTGCGGGTATGGGTGTGTTTCTCACCATTTATTAAAGTTCTGCAGGGAAAATCGGATTTTCCAGAGTTCGTGTTTAGGTTATGAGTGTCGAATGTCAAGTGTCTTGCTTTTCGGGTTTGTGACTAAAGTTCAGGTGTTCAGGACAACTAAGTAAAATAAAATTTTCCGATTATCTGTTTTCTAGTGCTTTCGGTATAAATATGAAGGATTTAGTAGAGAAATGGGTCATAAAAGAACGTCAGAATCGATGGGAAAGTGTAACAGGGGGCCCACAGGCTAAAAGAGTGATTAGGCTGACGTGCGAAACGACCAAAAAAAAAGTTCTAAGCATGGAGCAAAGAACACTCTGATGGTTTGTTTGTTTGATTATTGGGCACGGTAGCTTTGGATATCACATCTAAAGTAGGGGGATCCTGGAGAATGATACATGTGGACTGTGCCTAAAGGATACTGAGACGGCGGAGATTATTGTGTGCGACTACTCGGCCTTGTCGAGCAGGAGGATGGCTGGCTGTCACAGGTGGCCGCATGTGTAGCATGGGATAGATAACCTATAAACAGATGCTCGAAATAATAAGAGACGTCGAGGTCAGGGTACTGTCTGGGAGCGTTCCGATACGTAACAGCTAAGACAGCTCTTGGTAGAGAGATGAAAAAGGGCTCGGAGGCAGAGGTGTGCTTCGATATCCTTCGAACGATTCTTATATATAGGCCTTGAAACTCATAGCTGCCCACTGATTTGCTAAGGTGTCGGTTTTTCGTTTCTTTCGATCGGTGTATGTTGCCTAACCGAGCAAAATGTTATCTCATTTTCGCAGGCACACCCATTGAGTATGGTCCGGTCCATGCAGCTGGTTATCGAGTTCGGTAAGAATTTTACCTCTTCGCACCTGACCCTCCTATATCTCCTTGGTGAACCGATGTGCACTTCTTCAAACCTACACCTTCTTGCACCTGCCCTGCCGAGCTTTATTCTACTCTCCGGAAATATGAAAATATCCCTCGGTCGTTTCTGTGCGGATGACCCGTCCCTGAGAAAAATCTTATGAAGCTTTCAGTCGTCTGGTATTTTACTCCTATTATTCAGCATCGTGAATTCCCTGATCTCTTTTATGTAATTCAGAATTTTCCTATGCCCACACTCCATTCCTGACGAGTACTAATCCTACACATGCTATTTTTGGACTTAAACAGCTTTGCCTTTCTCCTAAAATTAAAGCTCTCAACCCTCGTCTGTGGTTGTTATACAATTACCATTCAATGTTGGAAACGCCAAGGCAATTATCATACAATAATCTGATAGAAAATTTATGGAAAAAGTTAAAACGCAAATTACGGAACCACACCATTAAAAATGTAAAAGATTTACAGATAATCCTTAAAAAGGAATGGGATTTTGATTCTGTGAATTCACTACTAGTAGATAAATATTTTATTGTGATACAAAGAAGCTGTAAAAAAATTAGTCACCATTTTTTTATTTTAGCAGCCAAAGTATGGTGTCTGCCAGGTGGCGTCTTATGTGTCTTTTGTGTTTGGTACCCAGCTGTGCTCTGTACCGTTAGCTCAAGAACAAGAACAAAGTATGGTGTACGAATACGATTGCGGGACACTGTATACATATATCGTATAATTATTGCACTGCCGGCACTAGATAATATTCTGGAAGACGAAGTTGGCACAACAGGCAGTTACATGACAAAGGGTTTCCTTCTGCATAGGTTGTTATTAATTAGGACCAGTCATTGTGGACATAATTCCAAGAAATTAATCTATTTTGTGATAAAGTATAGTAGTGATTATGCAATTTCATGAAGAAGCATAACGTGCTTTCATTTGGGTTTAATGTGACCAAGGCGAGTAATATGCAGTGTGCTTGAGCAGAATTGGCAGAAGTTTAAACAGGGGAACGCAGACAAATAGATTGGATGATTATGAGTGGCCAGAGGAGTAGAAAAGGAAGGTGATAGTCTACTCTATCTGCGCCGGATGACCAACAAGGACATCGTAGACAAGTTGAAGTTGCCATTGAGGACAATTTAGATATCAGGAAGATCTGAAAGATGGTGAAGACCAAAAATATAATAATTTAATTAGCAAAAACTAAACAAACAAAAAAAAAGGTTCGAGAGTAAACCGAAATATGTACCAAAACATTTTGACGACCGTAATCAAGCCCTGGATTGAAGAAGTTGCCGCAGGAAGACCATACATAATGTAACAATTACCGCACTAGCAGATGGCCATGAAAATTCAGAAGTGCTTCGAGGATAGCTTTTTTGATCATGTTACTCCTGTTTTATGGCCTCCAAGCTCGCCTGACTACAACTCTCTTGGCTATTATGTGTGTAGCAGGATTAAAAGGATTACTAATAAGATCGCTTGTAACAATAAAGGTGAGCTGTGTAAGAGAATTTGTCAGGCATTTCAAGATTTGTCTCCTGAGGTTATAAAATACGCCTGTCCTTGCTTTCGGGATCGCTTGGAGGCTGCGATTAATGCTGAAAGTGGCTTCATTGAATAAGTTCCACTGATAAAGCATTACTTTTCTTTTGTCTTCGAAAGTTTTAATAAATGTTGGAAGTTATAACTGTTACAGATGTTTTTCCTTTATGTATTTTCCATGCCACTTTTACTCGTGCATCCTGCACATATAAGAAATTCGATCTTAACGATCAATTATTTTTTACCTTAATAGTTACTGCCTCAAAAATATTATCAGATGTATTCAGGTACGATTTTTTTCCAAGAATTTACTTTTTAATTAAATCTGACAGGATGTATTTATCACTGAGTTGTACTAAAATTTTCAACGTCAAGTTTTTCTTTCTGGATTTTTTGAAAATTGATATTTTGCCAAATTTTCCGACGACAGATTCAGGTGTTGTTTGGCTTAAGGCTTTCCACAGCGACTGCAGAGGTGATATTTTTTATGCTTTTGATCAATGAGATAGCCATTTACCTTTTGTTTTATGAAATGAGTTAACCTTTTTTTTCTCTGCATAATTTTTTCAATCATAAAACTATTAAGAAGTGCTTGATGAAAACTTTTAAGGCCATTAATAAAATTGGGTGAGCTTACATAAGTATTTAGCGAGATGCTTATGACAATCGTGACTAATACAGGAGAACAATTATTGTTAAAATCTGTCACACAAATTTTAATATTTTATCTCAGCAAATATGTCTCTTCAGTTTTCAATACTACTGCTTTGGTACTGAATATGTATGAACAGATAAAAGGTATTGTAATGATTTTTTTCTGAAAAAAATTATTTTATGCAAAAGCATTATCATAACGATGCTTGAAGAAAACATTCTCGAAAACACGAACCTAATATGCAAGCTTAACTGAACTCTGTGGGCCCAGTTCGAGCAATTCGACGTCGAAGCAAAACGAGATGTAAAATGTCGATGCCTGTTCGCGCAACTCGTTGCGTCGACACAGAGAGATATCGTAGATTCGACAGGGATCAGTCGACGCTACTTAAGGCGTCGAAAGTGCGGTTGAATAAACAACTTTAGCAAAATTCATCAAGGTTGAGAGCAACGCCTGTGGACGAAGAAGACAACAACAACCTAAAGGCAATAAGGAATTCTTTTAATATTCATATTAATCAATCAAATTATAAGTTGGAATGAACAGGTTATTGACTCTCAACTATTAAAAATATTCTACTTATTCAATATATTATAACGTTATTCATTCATCACACCCCGTTGGTTGTGACAGCTCTTGAAGATTATAATAGTTAACAAATTGTTAGAAACATTGAGAAGTCTTTAAAAAGTTTAGACATTATAAGAAATACTTCAAATAAAAAAGAGAAAAAAAGTCATACTAAACATATCGATAAGCCAGAAAAGTTGTAGTAGTATACAAGACCCTGGTGTCTTGTATATTCAAAGGTGAAAGGGCGATATCTCTAAAATAAGATGTGAGATTGCGTGGTTGACAAGGTGACTGCTACTGTTTAATTAAAGATGTTATCTCATCTGATAAAAATCAATTATTGAGAATCTTACCTTGCAATAGGACAATGAACTCGTTCACTTTGCCAATTAAAAACACTCTCTGACAATCAATATCCTGACCTTTATTTAAATAAAATTTGCGGGGATCTGTTTTAGATGGGTATAGGGTGGGGCATTAAGAAAACACTTAAAGAGAGAGAAATGTAAATTTACCTAAAAACCCCTATACGTTCGGAATAACTCGTCCTTTAAAGATTAAGACAATTACACAAAACATGAAATAAATTCACAACAATTTTTGAAACAAAATTTTGGAAGAACAAACTTCTCCATAACGCTGTCATTAAAATGAGACCTACGCCAATGTGTTTCTGTTTTCTCTGCCAATGAATGACCTAATTTATCTGTCCGTACTGACTAGGTTTAGTGTTTCACCAAAATACTCACGTCTATCTGCTCTAAACTATTTTTAAATCAAACACCACATTGAAAATCATCAAACGCATGTCGACATGAGAGACAAGTTTAGACGGCACCTCGTTGTCAAGGTTTCGGGTGATTCTTAGGATGAGCGACGTGGGAATATTATCCAGAGAATTGTCTGGTCTGGGCACATTTTGGTCGAGAATATGGTTGATCAGTATAAAAATGTTCTCTACGTAATTGGATTTATTGGATCAATATTCAGAAATTACTTTTTTCGGAAATTGATTTTATATGAAAAATTTTTGGTATATTTGCTCTAAAAATATCTTAATACATTTACAGGAAAGAAAAACTGATTGAAAAAGATATTCAGCTTTATCCAATTGTTAATATATCCATTTATTTTACTTTATAAACGAATCTGAATGTAGAAACTCATTCTGATATCAATAATAAATAGAAACACGCTTCGCTAAGAAACAATG
>QYTT01084220.1:0-15021 GCA_006980735.1 Dasypogon diadema
TAAGAGCCACAATCTGAATATCTTTCTTTCTATTATGTTTCGTTAAGTTTTTTTTTCAAATTTCGTCAATGTTTGTTTGTACAATCGAAGCCGTGTGAAGTTTTGTTTGTTATATACGAGATTTTGGATTTTGGGAGAAGCTCACAAATTTTTGCTATACTCGACTATGGCCAATCCCATGGCTGTTGGACCAGATCCACTTGTTTAGTTAACGTAGTTCAACGTGGTTGCGTCACCGTTCCAGAGGCTGAACTGGTCGATAACATTTATCGAATTTTCTGACGTATAATACACGATGCGTGTCTCCATTGCTTCCAACAGGTATCAAATTTAAAAATGGTGCCTGTTGTCTGCCTGGATTGTGTTTTGAAACGTCCCAAGAACATTGTGCTTGAATATGCTCTTACTCAATCCTTGTCATCCCTTTGACCAACTTGACTCGAAATTATCCACCATTAAATGGCGAATGAGATTTTACACTTTCACTTCACTTAACTTTGGTCCATGCAGAAAAACGGTCTGCAATGAAAATCACCCATTCACCACGAGCATAAAGTCAACTTAAGTTTCCTGTCTCATCATATGCATCATAACCATCCTGTTCATATATTTAAGGCGTATGCAAGGCCAGCCGTGGCGTGGAAGGCAGACCGCCGTCTGTCCCCTGGGTGAATGTGGATGTATAGAAAATGGGGTAAAGTGCACCCAAAGAGCTGAAGTTAAATTTTTAATGGGGCTGAGTTTTTGTTGAGACCACTAAAAGCATGGGGAAGTGGTGTATTCGTTTGTTCCTGCAGATAAATATTTGATGCTTCCTATTTGCGACCCCTCTACTTTCATTTTGTCTAATTGCATTGGTATACAGTGCTTGGGTGCAGCCGCTTAAGTATTCATGATGTCTACATGAGGCAATTTGGTTACGACCCCCGGACTTGGATTGTGCATTTTTCTGCGATATCATTTGCACTGCAGTATTTCGTTAAGGGGTTGAATGCAGTTAGGGCTCTGCAGTGCAGAGATTTATGGTGATTCGTAAGTAGTGCGATGGCTGTCAAGTGACGGGTGGTTCCATTAAAGTTTGCGAAAAGATCAATTTTTTTTCGTGACTTGCATTGCGGGAGTTCTATTCAAACCTAGGCAAAACCTTTAAAAAGTTAAGAAAGTAAAAAATTCGATCCAGATAGAGGTCTTTCCAGATTTTCGCTTTCATGAAAAAAACCCTTGTAACCAGTGGACTCATAGGACTTTTTCATACATTCTAGGAGGTAAGGAACATCTCGCCTTTGTGAAATGATGTTCACTACTACTTTTAAATCCAATTGTGATAACTTTCTCTGCACCCTCGAAAACCTGTGTGGCTTAGGCTCATTGGATTTGAAGATTATTAGTAATGAAGGGACAAGATTGTGTAGATATTCCGGTTGTTAAAGGTGCTTACTGTACCCGTTCTTATCTGGTGTTAAATTTAACTTTAAAGGAATCTAATCTGCTCAAGTATCTTCTTTGAAGCTAATTCTCAATATCCCTCGTCCTGACTCAGATGACTCAGTCTTCTCGCGCTTCCTTTGCCGCTTCCAATTTGCATATGTATCTGATACGAGATACGGATAACCCTGCTATTTATAAAAAAATCAATCAATTATCTCCGTTCATTTTTAAATTTGTGTCTGCAAAATTGGAAATTAGGGCCCTTTCAAGTGTGTGTCTTTTGGTTGATCCCAAACACAATTTGCACCCTGGAATTTCCTCTTTTTCAATATACCACATTCAAAAATCTTATATTGAGAATGGAACTTATCAGCTTTGGTACTTTTCACGTGAATTATCTTTTTGTAAGTCTCAACAGATAATAAGATATCTCTCGAAAAGAATACTTTTATTAAATTCCATAAAAATTTCTTTCTCTTCCCTGAAAATAGATGGATTGATGGATGGAGAATTGATGGATGTTCAGATATTTTCCTGCTTTGCATACATTCTCCAGCTTAAGCACACAAACACACTTAAATTCGCCTTTACACACAAAACGAAAAACCGAACGTGTCGTGATTTCAGGATAGGATCAAAAGGACTTATTTATTGGTTTTATTGAATGCATGACGCAAATAAATTTCTACTTAAAGCCGCGTTAGGCGGAGATTGATGGTGATGTGGCATAGACCCCTGTTCTATGGGTTCATGGAAACCTTTGAGGTTAAGTGAATAAATATTTCGTGAATTGTTCACATTTGGGAATTCAAATTGTAGACAAATTAAGTGGGGGTAGACAAATTTTAGGTAATGAAAATGCGGAAGCCTAGTGGTAGTAGTAGAGGCTGTTTCAATAAAAATCTCAGAATTGCGTCAATAACTTTGGCGGATAAGTAAATGCTATGACCCTGAATAACTAATCGCCTGCTTTTGTGACGGTGGAGTTAAGTAGTAGGAGTATTCAATTTTTCTGCTTATTCTTGCGATTTGTTATCAGAGGAATCCTTGAAATACAATAATTTATTTTCTATAGAGCTTTCTCGAGCCTTCTGCAACTCTAGCGAAGAAAAAATCCTTTATTGCGATCAGGTATCAAGTACTTGAGATTCTGAGCCATTTTCCATTCGGGACGAGACGGTACGGGTAGATCCCTCGAAACCTGTACAAATGGGAGCGTTAGGAGTGTTTGAGTGGAGAGTCCTTCGGGCAATTCATGCTGGAATCCGGGATAAAAATTGTAAATTCGAATGAACTGTTCGGAGATCTTAGCGTAGTTAACTTTATAAACTGCGGTAACTTGATCAAGATGTCTGTCTAAATTGTTGCAGTTTCCTATAATCTGTTCAATAGTAGGCTAGAATTAATTCAAGGCCCAATGTCGAGCTAGTAGACAATTTGACTGAGTTTATACTGACTTCATACAAGTAATATGTTACTATCCACTTCATAGCATAGACCCCTTTAGTTCACCATTTATGTTCTCACAAACGGTAATATATTCCATGAAATATAAATACTCCTTGAAAATGTCATTTTCTTCTTGTTTTCATATAAATGGCAATTTTCTCCACATTCCCGCTCGTAGGACCAACCCAGTAACAGTCGATGTGTTTTAGTCACACTTCCATATCAAATTGCTATACTCCATCCTCGTTTGTAAAAGCAAAAGTAATCTTTCACATTAAACAAATTAAAAAACTATCATGCCAACTGAGTTCCAGTGGACCTAAACTAATAAAAAGTTACTGGACCAGTAGTGATACCGTCATGACACTATCCGGGAATCTGTCCTGTGAAGGAATATTAACTTATTTTTTAACCCTCTTTAATTCAATAAACCTGGGCAGGTTTTCAATTCCAAACTTATGAAATGTTAACACTAGGGTCTAAGCGTTATCTCAACCCTTGCGCTAATTATTAGGACCAGTCAAAGATTCCGGCTGCCCCTTGTCCGAAATTTAGATCAACTCTTAGTAATTGAACGTTGGCCGGATACTAACTTGAGGGACTCCTCTGTTGTCGGTGCACACATGAGTTACTAAAGGGGCACAACGCTTTTAATGGTCCTCCCACGGATGGAAGGATTTCAACTGAAACCTAAAACTGTGTGTAGCGGGCAAAAATTAACGATCTGAAGGGGACTTTAATTACATTTGCCCAAAGGACTGGATAATGAGTGGGTCAAAAGAATAACCGAAAAGCAGTATTTACCCGAGAGCTACACTGGCGAGCCCATACATTACTCCCTTTCCACCCATTTCAGCTTACTTTTATTAAACTTCCCTAGCTCGGCAGTGCTTTATGCGCCCAAACTCTGGACGCCTTGGTGGCTGGCATCTGCACCACCTAACCCTAAGGGATGACATAAAATTTCGATTACCGACTCTTTTCTCTATAGATAGGCTGTTGCTGCTACCCACATGGTGATAGCGCTACCTAGAAATCCCCTGCCTGACTGCCTCAGCTCGGATGGTGGTGTCATAGACAATTGAACTGGACAGAGAGTTACTTACTCGAGGGTCTCTTAACGAAACAAAGGCAAATACTATGCAGGGGTCGATGGGACAGTTTAAGATGGGGAACTAGGGAAAATATTGACCCAATTTGATGATTTTATGGTTGCGGCTTTTATTAGAGTGATACATCTTGCTCCCCATCGGATCTGATAGGATTTTGTTTACCATAACCGATTGCAGCTCTCGCTTTGTGCTAAAGATTAAATGTTGCCCCTTTGGTAGTTTGTAACAAACGAGATTTCGCTGGTCCCGTGATTTACGAACTACTCTCGGCTTACTGGCACCATATTTATGGGTCCCTTAATGTTTGGAGGTAAATTAAGGTGAAGTGTGTTGTTTTCGAAAACAGGTTATAAGGTGTGCTACTATGGATGTTTTTTATCTCCGTTCTTCATAGTGTCACTATTAGAAAGTTTCAGACTAATGTCCGTAAAAAGGATTGATTTGCTTGAGAAAGTCGGTGCATTAAAATGGTCTACGCATTATGTGACATGTGAGATTTCTTCAAAAACGTGCCTATTTTGAAGTTCTGATATTATACCTGTGTGAGATATGTAAAGAATCTCTTGCGGTCACTTTGAATATCCATCGCATCCCAATATTACGTTTATTCGCTTATTGCTGCGATTTTCTAGTAGTTTTTCGAATTCGATTGTCTCGGCTGCTGCTTTCTTTTTTTTACTTTAAAAGAAAATCGCCATATGCTTCTGGTCTCACGTTTAGTTCCTCCATTAAAGTACTGTTCATGGGTGTACCAATCGCGGTTTTCCAGAAAGAATCCGAGCCCCTTGGTAAACGCCCCTCTGCGCCCTTCTCAGTGAAAAGGACCTTCTGTGATAAATCGATTTGACGTTATTTCACTGTAGTATTTACATTGCATCAAAAATATGTCCTTTGTTGTTTTTGTGTCAAGTTGCCGGCAGTAAATTTCCTTGTTTCTGGTCATACATCACGGGATCATGTTTCAGACAGAAATGAACTCGAGTGCCGACGTCGAACATGGAGGCACGCCTCAACTCCCCAAGTCCCCATGTCAATATCCCTCCATCAAAAATAAAGCACTTCACAGGAAAATATTATTTCGAACACAATATTGTCCCAGGGATGCCTATTATTTTTCAATAAATTTTATTACGTCCCCGACGAGTGCATGGTTTTCATATTCGTCCGGGAACAAGAGTTAAGCAATTTCCGGCCGCTTTTAAAACAGTCGTGACGGGACGCGTTGCATATTTTTTAATTACACTCGGATGCGTTGGGTTAATTAAAGTTGTGACTTGTGAGTGTACCCTTCCCCCATTCCGGTTATTGGGTATTTTTTAAATATATTCATTCCTCTGCGAAACATTTTCAGTTTATTATTAATTCGGTTCAATTATGGCTGGAAAATTAATCACAATTTACCCTGTAAACAGGATGGAAAGCAATTGCTGTTATTCAACGAATTAGCATTTGAGGACGGGGAGGCGATAGAGCAAATAATTCTGGGTTTCTACCCTCTGGCCGTGTAATCATATAAAGGCAGTTCGTTTACTTTAAATAAAATTTTTCTTTGTGTGAACATTTTTCACCAATAGTTCCACCCCATTGAAGTTCACCATAAATTCATGCCGAGAGTTCATTAAATTTTATTCGATGACTGCCAAAGCCTACATCGAATGCGGTCATGATTACCACCACACGTTTTCCAATTAAGCTCTAATTTAATTTGAATTTAATTATCGAAAGGGAAACAAGTGTCGAATGCTTTCGTTCAAATGAACATTTCCGCCGCTGGTGATCTCTGTTTAGGAAAATGTGAAAATGAAAATTCTGGCGGGGTTTTTCTATTCAAATTTTCGTACGATCTTTGAAAAGGCCAAAAAGAAAGTGGACTCAACGCCAAGATAGAATAACATTTTCATCCCTGCAGTGGAATTTTCATTTACCCATTTTAATCTCGCTACCTAAACGTTGCTACTCCGTTCAAAACTCCCACAAAAAGCTATCACTGTGTTTGCAAGGTATAACACTGCAGATTGAATCATGTCTTTTATAAAATGAAGTGTTTGGCAACGGTCGACAAGTGGAAAATGAATTTGAGTCACGAGAGATTGTGAGTATCTTATCAGTCTTCTCATCGCTGTTCCTAACCAAAAATCCCTTTGCGATCCCACCATTCTTCGCCGGAATATATCAGTGCTCTTTAGAGTAGTAGCAAACACTCAGCATTCTTCCCTCATCCCAGGAAAAACTAAAGTTGCTGACGAAACCTTTTGTTATCCTTTCATCCCGGAGCTCGTTGGTGATACATTCACAATCACTCTACCTTGAAATCTCCTCACAATCGCGAACAATTATCATCGAGTTTAGCTGAACCGTCCAAAGATCTGAAAAGCAACATTATCTGTCCTTAGCGTCTTTTAAATGCCAAAACAATGTCCTTACAAAGGAGGTACAAAGAGGCATCACCGGCAGACGTCTTGATCCCATAGCAACAAATGTCTAATTATTGTGTGATTTTGATGTTGGCCTGAGAAGCTGCTTTTGTCCTTTATTCCCATAGCAATTCGACCACCATGAAGCCAAACTAACTTCAACGCCTAATTATCCGCCCCGAGAGCTGAAATTCATGCCACTTTCATTCATTCACTGGAAAGTTTGAAAAGCGCAAATCAGCAGCTATAGAATTTTGGGTACGGTTCTTTGGGAATCACGGCCTGGTAGCCTACACTGTGTGCTGTGAAAGGTTCTCCTCTTCCGGTGAAGCGACTTCGTCCGAGTGATGGATATAACTTTAATCGACGGGTACGAGCTTCCAGCTTTTCAGAGGGATCACAATTTTCGAGCCGATAAACTGTTTCTTTGGGAGCGTGGTGGAAGTTTCCGAGCCTCAGAATTAATTAAAACGAAAAATGCTGAAACCTATTCGGTACCCTTATTTTCTGTGTAGGGATTCGGCTACAACTCCTATCCTAAAACCATTGAAAGTATGCTATTACAGGGCAGAAGCAGGTACGGTGCTCATGAAGAGGAATCAATTGAACACGTCATGGATTATCCTTCCGTCCAATCGAGCTGGAAACACTTTAATGTTGACATTTTTCGCTCCCTTTCCCCACCATCCAAAATGAAGTTGGTTCTCGAAACGGATGCGAGAAATGGATTGAATCCCCCCACCCCCTTCCACGGACCATTAGGATGGGATTTCGAAAGAGATGATGAAAAAATCATTATTTCATCAGTTTAGCAAATAAATGTCCGTTGATGAAAGATAGACCCAGAAATAACCAAAACACAGGAAGATTCATTGTGTTTACGTTCGGATTTCTTGAGTTGCCTTGTTGTTGGCTTCAGATCAATTACGTGAATAATTGATTGGCTTAGAGAAAAATGAGAAACGGTGTAATTGAGAAGGAATCTCCCAATGGAGGACGCCATGCTAAGAGTTGTAGTAATATCCTGCGATAATTTCGTATAGACACACTTCTCAGGACAGTAGTAGGATCAGATAAATCGAATCAGAGGAGTAAACATTTCCTAACGTGCGTTCAGGTGTTCAGGTTTTCTGTTTAAAGCCCCTTTTCTCGAAACATTTCTTCATTTCTTCCTCGAATTCTGAGCTTTCGTGCAAGGCAAGTCGGAAGTACTCACAAACGTTGACGCTATTTGTACGGAAGAACGTTCTCATACGGCTCATATTTCTTTTACAGTCAAGATGCTCATCACTGATGTAATTCCTGAGCTTTAATAATCTACTTCTAATCTAGTCATAAAAGTCAAACTCTCAAGAGAAGGTCCACAACAAGGATCAGAATAAGAATCAATCACGAATTGGTGTCTAATTAACGAGGATACTTATCACAAGTGCTCCAAATTTTGTTAAAAATCTAAGAAAAGATATAGTACGGATGTTGTTGAATCAGCAGATTAGGGTACCACCAAAAAACTGGGACATACCACAAAATTCATTCATAGTTTGACTTTAGGCTTAAGAACAAGTTATGAAGCCCTCAGCCGAACTGTGGTAAAGCTACCCAGTTTGAAAAACTGATTTTGCAGGCAGGTGGGAGGGAGGTTTATTGTTTTAGGAGGAGATCCAACCTTGCCTCCTACAGCAAATGTAAGCTGGTAGCAGAAATCATAAAAAAATACGTCTGAGGTTTGTAGGGTCCTTTAAAATACCTGCGAAACTTAACATGATTTCCGGAGAATATCTGACCCTATTCGTTTACATTATTTATAAACCCCTCAAGGTTTCGTACATTTTCTAATAACCCAAAAAAAGAAGGAATCGCAATCTAAATCTGGGAATTTAGAGAAGCAGAAGAGAAAGGTCCATAAGGTCACGTTTGCTATGCACTCTATGTTGTCACATTAGCCTGGGACCACTGCACGATATTACGTCGCTAGTCGAAGGTCATTCTGGTAATAAACTCGAAAAAGTCCTATATCGGCAATGCGTGAACTAAAAACCTTTTTCCGGACCACAGTTTTCATTCATACGATCGTCAACTGAACCATTCCAAAGAAAAATACCACAAACAGTCCTTCAGAACCATCTCCTGCCACCCATTTCAATCTAATCCCGATGGCCGTTTCAGAATACCCAAAACAGTTGTACAATAAATAAGTATCCACCCCTGGGGTAGTAATGTATATTGAGCGCGCACTTTACGGTTCTTAAGCTTCATTTTTATGCTCAATTAAAGCGCAATCCATGTTCAATTACGCAACAAACCGCACAGTAACAGCCGCCATCAATACCACAGAACAAATCCTTGCTCCTTACAGATTGTGGAAAAGTTTGAAACGTGTACCCAGTACCCAGTACCCAGTGTTCGAGTTTCCGTTATTTTGGGGGAATTAAAATATTCCAGGGAAATAAATGTCACGCCATCATTAGTAATTATAACTGCAATTTGTACAATGGCGGGCAATCTCATTTGTGCCCCTCTAATGAGACCGAAATTTTGAATTTCTTGAGCCCAAACATCCGTAAAATGGTGCTTTACTGTTGAATGCCTTATCATTGGTCTTGGGGGATCAATAAATCCGATTGGAATGGAGTTTTGAGTACTGGCGGCTCCTTTTCGGCGCTAATGATTTTAACCGTTAACAAAAGCTCGGTACACTATTAAAATCGTGAAAAGTGATGAAAAAGCCACGAGTGGTGGCCTAACGACTTGCTGACACGGAGAAAATATTGCATGTGATTCGAGTGTGATAAAATGTTGGCAGGCCCTCATTGCCGAGAAAGGAGCTGCCAACTTAGAAATTTGCATAAATTTGTAATAACAGTGTTAGCAACAATCCGTTTAGATTTTTACTAATTACTTGCTGAAATCGCACGTGCATACTTAAGGGCGACGTTGACGTGAGAAATGCCGTCGTCGATTTTGCTCGGTGATGCCGTTCTCTTTTAATATTGCTGTTAATTAAAAATAATAACTGTATTTAGTAGAGGATAGAATAGACTACGCATGCATTCAGGAATTTAAAAATCGATTGAGTTTAGCACAAAAGGTGTTCCCTTTTAAAAAGTGGTCTGTGAGTGTGAGACTTGCATGATGACGTGGAACATTTATGACGTGCCCTATGAAGAAACTAATCGGCAATGAATTTGTAAAGCGTAATATAAGTTCTGGTGACTCTTTTTATTTCTCATATGTATACGTACATGCACAAACCTCTTTCCAAGCGCGTCATTACCAAATTCCAGTCCTATCTTTTCCTTACCCTTAAATAGGGTCATGTACTCTATCTATTCCATATCAAACTGTAATGAAGGAATGAATAAAATAGTGTCAACATTGTCCAGAGAGGACTATACATCCTCCTACTTAGAAGAATTTTCCTGAAGTTTTGATATGTTATACACCTTCAAAGGGATGGAAGTGGACAAAATTGGGCACATATAATTTTTTATTTCCTGCGATGGGATAAATTTTCAAAATTCCAACTTACAACGAAGTGTGAGTGTTGCAGATCCTGATTAGACTGACCTATATCCCTTCGACAGTTGCTTATTTTCATAAAATCGACCATCCCATCAAAGTCTGCGAACATTTTTAATTACACTTCTATTAAATCCACCGAATCGAACATAACTTCAGAAGCCGAGGAAACCGCATTCCATTGGCTATCATCATCAAGTGGGCAACGAAACTTCTGTGCAAACTTTTCAAATCAGAGCGGTAAGCTTTCAGCAAATAAACCGCCGACAATGGGGGTTGATTCGAAACAAAACTGAGAGTGGCAATGATCACATCAACCAGGGAGAAGTAAAAGTAAATGAACTGAGAACCGAGCAAAACATAACATTTTGGATAAAGTGGGTGCGGGCACAAAGAGCACAGCAATAAACAGCATCAAGCACCAAGCGCAGTGGTACGTAAAGAAGAAGATAAGAACAAACGGGAACAGTTAAACTAGGGGAGAACAATCAATTAAGGACATCCATTTGGAAAATCCTGAAAATCTCTTGACCTTAATTATCAGATCCTTAAATAACATTCTGCCAGAAGGGAAGCGATTATTGATCCGAACCTGAGATATTTAAGGAATTTCCGGAAGGGTAGTGGAGGAAACTGGGATGAGTGGCATGCTGGCTGGACGAGCTTCTCAATCAAGTGCAATCTTGGGTTCGCAATTCGATACTATTCGCAGTCACATCTTCAGCAGGGGTAGGAAGTTTTCCCGTGGTCAAAGCCCAGAGAGTTTCTATCCTTTTTACGAAGGTCCATTGTATTCACGTCACACAACATATTTAAAAAGAAGCCTCTGTACGTGCCTTGGTTTCCTGTGAGCCCTTTCGACCTGTTGGGACAGGCTTTCTATCCATCTTGCGAGCTTTCATGTGCCACACTTTCAGGATTCAATCTCTGAAATGGTCTCAGGTTTTTCTTTACCGGCATCCTAGCTTCCGACGTAATGCAGCAAATCCCTTGTCAGGGTCAGGAAGGAAACGAAAATAAATTGACCTTCCGCCCTAATCCGAGAGCGTTTTTTCCCTAGCGACGTCTGTAAGATAACTTCCCATGGTGGTGTCCTGCTACAAAGTTTATGCAAACATTTGCGACTGCATAATATCAGAATTTTCCATTCTCATTGAGTTGAGATTATGAGGAAGATCATCCGCACATTTCCACGAGTTGTATTTAAACGTTTTGCCAAATGGTGTCTCCGAGTAGGACACGCGAGAAGGATTCTTGGTCAGAGTTAACTTGTTGGATACTCGTTAACATTTTTGGTATTTCCAGAGAAAATAATTGACCGTACCTCCAAATGCTCTGCTGCTCTTCGTCCCTACAGTCCGGAAATATCCTGAAATTTTTTCCATTTAATTGCCAGGAATTTTACACAGGATGCAGAGAAATTTCTCAGTAGCTGCTTGCGCCCTTTTCAACGCTTTTCCATTTCAACGAAATGCTCAAATCCAATAAATCATCCCACCTGTCCGGGTTGGAGTCAATATTTTTGCTGCCTCTAATCTCGACCTGTTTGTGTTTTTAGTAATAAACATTAATTCCCAGCAATTAAAATTTTACGCTCACACAGGGTGACTTAAGATTCAGTGTGAGTCTGCCACGTAGTTTCTTGGGATAAAGAAAGTCGGAAGTTCCATTTTGAGAAATGAATTGGATATATATCTCGCCGGGTTGGTGTTCGGCTTATGCTTATCGTGATGCTTCACAATCCCAAACAGGAAATGAAATTAAGAGCGACACGCTATAATTAAGTCTTCCAAGTTATGACCCATTAGTATTTGTTGTGGTCTTGTCATAATCGGAAGGAAAGGACCTGGGTGACCCGAGTAACCGGGGAATGTGAGAAGAATAAGAAATTTTCCAATTGTCAGTGGCTCCGTCTCTCCTTTCGGTAAACCTCTATGGCAACTGTTTCACCATCTTACGCCTACTCTAGTCAACGCCTATCAGGTTGTTGTTTCTATGGAATAGTATTTTTTATTCACTCAAAGAGTCTGCAGGCCGACGGACCAAGCTCCCTATTTCCACCCTTCAAACTCGATTCTTTTGCCCCCCTTTCGTGACGTGCCTAGATTTCATGATTGACTGCAAGAGCTTCTCAATCGCGTAAATAAATCGTGCTAATGAAGTCAAATTGAAAGATCTACAGGTGCGGTGAAAAGGAGCGGAGGAGGAGTGTAATCACAACCTCACACAGCTATGCGCCATAATTTAAAGCGGGGATTTGTCAGCTCTGAAATTGATGTTCTTTGAATTGACTCTGCTGGTAATGACTTGCCAATTGGTCTCCATTAAGACTATTATTCCTACGTTTCACTATCTTAACAGCTGTTGTGTCAAGATATTCCTCAAATCTTTTTTTCTGGACGTCCTTGCTCAACTTCCATATAGTGTCACAGCGTTATCCTGAGGAAATGACTTTCTGCCTCCGACTATTTGAATTTCCACTTAAACCCTTTGACATAGTTTTTGTTGGGAGACTGCTATAAACCCCGAATTGGCACTCAATACGTTTTCGGATCGGAAATGACAAGGAGAACAAAACTCTGAAGTGGCTCTGAATATCCTTAGGGACACACAAAAACTGGAGCTGGAAATTCTCACTAGCGTTCTTCAAGGAGCTGTTAGGATTGCAATCTTTTCTTCTGAGTGGCAACTGTTACTCTGTCTTGGTTGGCTAGTGCAATATTTATTCCTCTTGTGCAGAAGTAACCCCTCCAGCTTTCCTTTTTATTCGTCCTTTTCCATGGGAATGAATTACAATCGCTCGGTTGGTTCACTGAAGATATCCTGACTATTACTGGTCCAAATTTAGGTGCAGATAAGAATGATTTACTAGAGAGATGTGGTTCTTGCACAACACACTGTAAATGATACCAGTTTATGCTTTACGTAACAGTTGAACCGAATCCAGTGAGGTATGGAAAGATAGGATGCATGGAAACCACCCGCAATCATTTTTATAGGATACCTGGTCAAGGGAAGTGCCTGTTTGGCTACAAATGTACAGAGATGCAAAAAAATCGGCAACGTTTCATTACTTCCCTCCACATCTTGTTAGTATACTTGATATTCTTGATAGCGAGAATGTTATCCCAATCCTCTTCTATGTGAGACAAAGTGACAGTGATGGTTTTGTTGTTTCGCAACTCTGAAGCCTAGGGCTCATGTCGGTTATTTTGAGCCTCTAAATGAAAGTGCATATCACTTTATACAGATCTACTAAGTCTCAAGGATAATGTGCCACCGATTTCAGTTTCAGTGCGTTTCTCCAATGTTTATTTATTCTGCATCCCAGTTATATTTGCTTTATCCAGAACAGTAGCGAACTAGAAATTCAGCATTGTTCTAGTTCCCTCATTTAACGAACTCTTCTCTTTTGTGTTTTCAGGTAAGTACATGATTCCGTCCCCCTGCGGACAATATATCTTCGAATAGCTACGTACGTAGAATTTCCTTTTGCTAACGATAGAATTTAATCACGGAAAAATCTCATGACTAAATTCAAACTTTCCATCACACAAAAGGAAATGAATCGCCTTTCATTCCAAGAAAAAAGTACAAAAGACAGCCCGGGGTGACTTTCAACTTATTTGCCCCAGATGTCCCCCGCCACGTTTCCGTTTCGTTCACATCAATACGACAAAGGTACCTTGCGATAAGTGTATCACCTTCAGTTGTTAATTATATACTAATTCAAGAAATCTGACAGAAATATAGAGGGACATGAATCACAAGCTCATTAAACATGAATTCCGTCCTGTAGCGATGTTCTACTTATTGCATCCAGCACGTGCGGGGACCAGTAGTCAGCCAGTCGGGCACTCCAACCAGGAGCCATGAGCTATACATATTGAGGTCGTTTTTCTTCCACCAGCTCTTACTCACCTCGATAGGGGTTGGAAGGTGCGGGGCGCGGGGCGCGGCAGGAATCGAAGGAGTGAATAATGTGCCCAAGCTAGAGTGCCACCCGTTCTGCTGCAGTTGAACTATGTGCAGCTCGGAGCAAGGAGGTTTCCATTTGCATGAATTTCAACAGCAGCTCTAGATTTATTTAGATTTCCTCCTGATGGAATATGAATTGGAGTTGCATGAAAATTTTATCATTCCCTGAACGAAGTAGGACCAGTACGTACGTATTCCTTTAAGTAGGTGATGCTTTTGTTTACCGCCCGGCAATTTTGTATTCGCTCGGTTGTCGGTGCTGGTGCTGAGCTGCACAAGGATTTGTTCTGATTGATTCGAGAATTTGGGAAATGGGTACCTTTCAACAGTCCTCAATTCTCAATGGCAGGTAATTAAATGCTCGCAATTTTCCGAAAGGGGGTTTCCACTGTGAATTTGAGTGAATTATGCTTCGGCCACCACTGGAAAAGGTTTTCAAAAGGATTGGAGAGGCTTTGTTCATTGAATTAAATGGAATTCATTTGTCTTGGAGTTGAATAGCAACGGACAATTGCTGGGAATTACAGCGTCAAAATTTCGTCACACTACTTCAACGGGGGCGCACACACATACATGCAAAACGTGAGGAATTAAATATCCACGGTAAATGAATTAATTGCATCAGCAACAATTAGCGTTAGTGGCATTAGAAATTCTGAGACGCTGTTCGTAGCCAAACCCATATTCATCAAAACAATGCTTAATTCCCGACCCCAATAAATTATTGTAGTTCTTAATAGACACTGTGTCCGAATACTTTTAGACATTTAAAGTTATAATCCGCTACATCTAGAGTAAAGTTATCGAAAACAATAAAACACTAAATTTCAGTCATTCGTCATCATCATCACTGATATGATGATTCCCACAGGCTGCATCTCTCAAACCATCGTGTATAGCGTCTTTCACGTTAGGCATCCTGTGCATCCCACACCGACCCTCTTCATCCTGCCAGACAAAACTTAACGCCTCCTCACACATGAGCCCCAATGGAGGGAGTCCTGATCGTGTCGTTTCTATAATCCAGTGACGAAATGTCTCAGAGCCTCACTCTCATCTGATAGAGGAGAACAGTCGACGATTAAATTTGAATCCGTTCAATTTTGAGTCCGCTCAATTTT
>QYTT01084220.1:18766-58401 GCA_006980735.1 Dasypogon diadema
AAAACAATTCAGTGCTCATGCGAGCAGACCCTTCTCTCTTTACTACTCTTTCCATGATATCTGATTGAATTTGTTTTGTATGATGGTCGACGATGACAAATTGAATTCTATAAAATGAAGTCTAGGGCTGGACGAAACAACATCACCGAGCAGACATTGCTTTGGTTGTGACATAGAGAAGGAAGGTATTGTCTTGTCCCTTGTGAGACCTGATCGTTTCTGTGATCCATCTCAACTGTTGCTCTAGGCATAAAACAAATTTTTGAAAGACAAAATAAAAATTGTATACATATTCTGGCTGATTTCAAACCTGTGCCTGAATCGAAATCTTGAACTTGATCCTGAATTTCATTTCGTTAGGTTTTGCAAAATGTTTGAATGGATACCATAATCGCGCTCAAAGCTATTTTGATAGTATGCGGAAAGCCTCATTTAGAGTAGCACTCCATTATTAAGATACCACTTCCATCGCAGTAAATAAATAAGAAGAAGTCGATGCGCGTCCTTTTTCCTGTTCAACAAAAATTCTGTTTGAGATGCATTTGTGCTCTGGCTAAAGTGTCCTCACTTGGACGATAGCCAAATAGCGATGTAACGTCGGGTTAGAGATGGTCGAGATGCAGGTATATATTCGAAGAAACTCATTTATAGCCGATTTATAGCAGTGGGCAGTGCAAAAGGACGGCATATATGCCCTCCATAGTAACCTGTAAAACAAACCGAGAAGGGAAAACCTAGACTAATTCCCATTTTTCATATTCCCATCAGGACTTCTATTGAAAAACAAAAACTGAATAACCTGGGAGCGAGGCTTCCAGTCAATTTCCATCACATAAATCCAGAGTTAATTTTTGCAATTCCCAAAAGTAGTCCTACACTGAAAATAAATTTTGGCGAAAACATGTTTCAACCCCGCCATCCATCCAACGGGATATTTTATCTTAAATTTGAACAGCTGCGGAATACGTAAGCACTCCCTGTCTCCCGATAAAAAATGCCCAGCATCCATCGCTCATTCATTTCGGGAGTCTCAGTTGATCGCTCAATTCTGGACAGTCTCGAAGGCTGAAGAGATTTCCTCCCCATTTATTGACATTGAGTTATTTCAAATGGACGTGATGAGCCCTAGGTTTTAACGGACGCGTTTTCTGCTATTTTGGGCACTGGGCCAGTTATAATATTTCTCTGGGTGCCGGGGCCGACTATGTGTTCACGTCAGATCAAATATTTTTCGGTCATTACTCTTAACAAGCTCAGAGAATTACGGGAATCTACGGGGAGTACAAAATTCCCAGGTCTCCTGTAATAACAGTTGGCAGGAAAAAAAGCTTCTATCATGTTGATGTTGAGGCGCTGGGATTTGTACGGATTTTGGTGGGAATTGAAATCCAAGCGAACCACTTTGGCCGAAGATGTCGTGGTGTTTGTACGGCACGGGAAGCACTAATCCCTGATGTTCGTCATTCGGGCTGTAGTTGTGGTGCCTGTTCAACCGTACTATAATTATCCTTCGATTATGCTTGATGGGGTTCAGTAATTGAAGGCCGCAAATATGACCACAATTCCATCGCAAACTAACATCGACTTGGATGAGATAATTCAATTCGGGAGATTGAAGTGTCTGAGGTATTCAGAGCAATCTAGGCAGTGCTCCCTTGAAATTAATCAACGTTGACTCTGGGATGAATCCTTCCCGAAACCTTGATGTGTTGGTTTTCAATCGACTTTAAAACTTGGGGAGTATTATCCTAACTTGGTCCCCATTTGGCACGTTCAACAGTTTGTGCTGTGGTTGGGGAGCTGCCAGTTCTCTAGTCTTTGGATGTCCTCGTGCGGCAGTTAAAGTGGATTAATTTTATGGTTGACTTTGAGGATATAGGGGTTTTTCCCTATATGCAGTCCTTTAATGAGTTTGCCTTGACGTTTTGCAAGTGAGGGTTTTCAGGTAAACGACGCTTTTTATGGTAAGCAGAGGAATTTTATAAAGCAGAAGCTTTGAATGTGCGAATGTTGTGGATTAGGTGACACTGTTGCGAAATCACATCATAAATTGTGTAGGTACTACAAGATACAAGTCGTAAACAGATTCTGGATATATAGTGAAAGGTAAGGAGACATATCTGAAAAACTAGTTGGATCTGTGAAAGGATTCAAGCTACTCTCTCACGTTCATCCAAACGCGATACGAGCGAGAAATGATTTCAAAAAAGTAAAAAAGTAAGTTGAACTTTATATTCAAATAGTACTGGGACTTTTAAAAGTAAGAACCTTCTCGATTTCGTTTACACACCACCCGAACCTTTGTACAGTTCTAAATTCTCTCAGCGCTGCCAAAGCACTTTGTGCCACTGCAAGGTTAGGGGTGAAAAAAGTGCCGATGTAAAAGAATCATGTAAGGAGCACGCAATTTGTCTTTGGGGAAGAAAGAAAACTTCCTACCACTTTCTCTAGATGGTCTGCTGACGCATTGATAAAAATTAAGTCATTCCACTAATTCGATACTTAATGTGAGGAAATACCCAGTTTTACAGAAATAGCTAGCTTGACACAAACTCAGTTGCCTTGACTTCCGCTGACTCCTCCCAAGCGATTCACCTGCCTTAATGACACATATTTCCGCTTCCTACAAGTTGGTGTAAACCCTCCATCACCCCCAATCACTCTCGTGATCATCAAGCATAAAGCTTGCATCAATTTTACTACGAACGTAATGAGCAAACATTTTTCAATTCCATTGCGCTCTTGACTTGATAGCGCCTCCTAATTGTTGAACAAATGTTCCACCTTAATTGATTTATTAATCTCACAATTGTTCCGGAATTGGTCTATATTAACCGGGGTAAATTCTCCAACTCACCCCGAGGATATGCGCTGGAATTGTGAACGCTTCTGCCGCAATTAATGTACAAGAAGGAGAACCAGCAGTAAAAATTACCAAGTCTAGGCAATTTATTTTCTTAATAAATTATTGCAGCAAAAGAACAACACAAATCAAAAGTCTGAAGTTGGCCGACATTGCTGGCTGCTAGCGTGTTCCCTCCGTTCTTGAGCGAAGGGACCATCCCCCTCTGAACTTGAAACTTTCGCTCCTGGGGTAAAGTTTGATCATTACACGAACTGACATTAAAATTTAGAAGACAGATCGTCTGTTTTTATTGGATTTTGAAAATTAAAAAGTTCCCCGAAAGTTTATTTTATTACGTTTCTAAAATAGAGCACTGCTTAAAGCGGTTGATTATGCAGATTCATTCCGCACGGGGGGTGGAATGGAGTCAGCGTCACCGTACCGGAAGGACCAGTCACTTGGTCGGCCGGATTCGGAGGAAAAAAGTTTAAGGTTTGACTCTTACTGATTAAGTGATAAAAAGATTCTGCGGGTTTCTTTGTTTCTTATTCGAATTTCATTCCAACAATTCGGAGGCGTAGGACAGATGATACACTTGGAGGGAGGAATTCAATTACAGAGACGAGTTCCATAAATAAACCATTCTTGGATGAGTGAGACGGATTAGCGGCTCGAAAGATTTGTGATTGATAATGATTACTGTCAACGAACGACCTTGATTTATAGCTGAGTTAAATTTGCGTCAGAGTTGTAAAACAGAATTCCCTCAGAAGTTTACTGTCGACAATTTGAAAGGCATCGACTTTATAAGGGTAAATAAAAACAATTACCAAAGCTTTTATTGTGTCTAACGTCTCCCTCTGACCTTTTAGGAATTTTTATTTTACCTAAAAGAGTTAAGTAATTCCCTGCTTTTAGGGTTATTCTATTTTTAAAAAAGGAAAAAAGGAAGGTATCATGCCTGTCATCAGCTTTCAAGGTATATAAAAATAAAGAACTCCATCCTTCCTTACTGGGAGCAACTTTCCCTTAATTTAGAGACATGGTCTTTTGTGCTATTTGCACTTCAGTTTAGAACAACAACAATTTCTTTTGCCATTTATTTATATTCTTATTCTCTATTATGTATGCAAATGAATATTAGTCTTGTAAAGACATCAGTTCCATTGTAATTTCTTTCAAGAAATTACATTATTGATTGGGTAAATATCTAAATTGCGAACGCCAAGACGAGATCCGGCTCGAAGGACCATGAAAACACATGGGTGTGGGAGAAGAGAAGTTAGGAGGTTGAGTGGACATATCGGTGCATATTCTGCCTAAACAACTGGGACCTATAGTCAACAGGAAAAGCAGAAGATGGTAGTCTCTTCCACATTCGTATGGCACGGCTCTTTTCGGCGCACTTCTGAATGATTTCAGACATTGCGAAGAATTGATGTTGCTGTAAAGTGGGCATGGAAACGCACATGGAAACCTTAACCATATCTGAGATTTTTATTTATTTATGACTTAATTTATCCTTTCCCAAGTAATTCACTCACCTGTGCCTGAGTATTCTACTTAGAACGCCAGAAATTGTGTGCAGAGGAATTTTTTCTATTCCCCGACGTAATATTCCTTTCAAAAGTTTCGCAACAAATTCTATCCGTTGGGCCTACGTGCTCCAGACATTATTATCATCTGGTAGGCAATAACTTCCCGCGCTTCGCCAGCATCCCTCGTCCGTCAGATTTAGCAATTCCTTACCGGCGATTTAAGTTAATTGAATTTGGTCTATTCCAGCCATATATCCGACCTGCCAGCAATAAACTCTTACAATTTTAATATATTCCTGAAATCCCCTGCGTACACCACCAGATATTGGGGCGCATCTCCCAGTGTCCTCTTAAATTTAACCTACAGAACGAACTTTGAATATTTAGCAACGCACTCAAGATTACCGGGGGATATTTTATGGCCGCTCGTGACCAGATAAGCAAATTGAAAAAACAAAACTGGCCTAATTAAAAATTTATTCGCCTTGTCATGATCTCTACAACGTCACCGATGCACGACTCAACCCCAGCGAAGGGACTGAGGGTCCAGGGAAAGAATCATCTTCCGGAACATCTGGGAACCATGGCAAAGATAATTCCCTGAGTGAAATGACCGTTGAGCGTTTTCACACGACAACGGAGCAAAAAGATGACAAATGGGCTAATTTTAGGCACAATTTCGTACATGGCCCTAATTTGTCAGTTTCAAATAAAGTGGGCAAAAAATCGGCACTTAAGGTGAAATTGAAATTGTTCCCGCCACGCGTCACATTTCAGCCAGGATATGCAGGACACGCAACAAGAAATTCCCAGACGATGGAGTCGGAGAGATTATCGGTCCAATGATTGCTGTTTGTTTTGCGACCTTTTCGCATTTGTTGAAGGAGATTCCCTCTTTTTTGCATGTTGAATACATTTAGGGGTAGCGTTCCAAGGAAGTTTACCCAGGGCTGCCCTCTTCCACTTACTTAAACGCAAATGGGGATACTGTGATAACATTTCTCATTTTGATGTGAATGAATGGCTAACGCCACATATCAGCAGCAGTAAACGCGATACTTAGCGTCTCATGCTTTAGATCTTTTGGGGAACCCATCATCCTCGCCAGTTTTAACGTTACTTGCAAAATGTTTGCGTTTTTTGTTATATACACACAATCTGCAAAAATCAAAAGTATTGGGAATAGTATGATCCTGATTGCCTACAAACTATATATTCGAACAGAGTTCTCACGAAAGAGTTACATAAAGTTAGAGCAACTTGAAGATCAAAAAACTCTCTGAGATATAAAATCCAATTTCGAGTCCAAAATGACGCCTAAATCCTTAACAGACTGCACTCGTGGGATACTATTGCCGGAGAAAATAACAAAGGAAATTTCCTGTGCTCTTCAAGAACTCTATAAAATCAAATAAAATCCCATCCACTCTTCAGGTGTGTTCACCTACCCTCTTGTCGTAATAAAAATCTCAGTGATTTCGTTGCACAATTACTGTCAAGTCCCGATACTCACGCGTGATATAACCACCCAGGGATGTGATGTGGCTCCTCACCGAGCCCAACCAGAACGGATTTCTGAACAATTACCCTGCACGCATCGGCGGAAGTGTGCACGTCCATCAACGTCATGAATGTTCGATTAAGAAAACATGCCTGGAAAAGAAAGGAAACTAAGGGAGGTATCTAGACCTGGGAGTACGAGTTTCTCAATTGTTTCTGTGGTGCGAACCGCATAAATTTGGAATCGATTGCGAAACGATTTTATTTTTCTTAAAAATAAATTCCGACTCTCAAAAGAAAACCAATCCTGGCAGGCAGTCAAGTACGAATTCGATTGCAAGGACGTAACTGCCTGTGTAAACAGGAGCCCCAAGCTCAAATCTGGCTCGATGACGCAGAGACGCGTGTGATTAGTCGCTTTGTGACATTGCCATGAAATTTAATTATCGCGCATAAAATTCATAAATTTCAATTAGGTCGGGGAAAACTCGTTACGACAGCCTGGAAAAGTTATTCATTTCCCGCAGGCGGATTTTCATCAAGTTCTTTCACCCGCCCACTCTGTCGCTGTTCGGAATACCACCATCTTGTGGTGACGAATGGGGTGACTTTTACACGGTCGGTGGTAAAAATGTATTTGCGTTATGTACACTCTCCCGACGTAGTTTACTTCCAGATTGACTAACGGTAAATGAAGTACATTATCGGGTTTATTTCTAGCAGTAGATAATTAGGGACCCAACTAATACCCTTCTCCCCCCAGTTTGTTGAATTGTAATCGTGGGTAGGGTTTCGCATGCCAATATTAATGGACTCTAATAAAATGGGAATTGTTTCAAGTAACTGTAAATGGATTCAGGTCATGTCGCTCAGGTGTGTAAATATAAAGGAGTCTTCCAAGGACTGCTGTAATGAGTTCTGGATAGGTGCTGGCCATTATTAACGGTAGTTTCTGTTAACAAAGATTTACTGGCTAACTAGAGATATTTTTCCTGTTGATCGAGTTCCAAGCCCAACTGCTGTAGCCCTGTAGATCTTTAAAAATATTTCCTACAGACGGAAAAATGGTTTCTAGGAGCAAATTAATTACGAATCTAAAAGAATCGCGGAAGAACAGTGAGATTAATATGGGTGAATTCTCATTCTCAGAATTTCTTAATATTAGGGTAGAAAATTACTCTTCAGCGTCCTCTTCAAGTGGTTGTTATAGCCCTTATAGCCCTCTTCTTCCACACCACGTTCAAATTTTGCTTTTGCACTGAAAACAAATTGTCCTGGACTTGAGTAAATTTTTTTTTATTAAAACTGTTCTACTGAAATTTTAATTTTTTTTTGTGATACTACTACCTTCGTGGATCCTACGTAGAAAAAATTTGAGGAAAGAGGAGCTGGGGACGGGTGCACAAAAGTTTGTTCAATTTTGAATATGAGAATTCAGTTTGTATAAAAAAAATTCATTGCAATTTACTCTATGTTTTGCATAATTATTTTTTCTGAAGAAACCGTAGTTGTCAAACCGTTCTCCTTGTAAAAAGTCATACTGAAAGGTGCCAGTAGGAAATGTATTCATTACTTCATTAGTGAAGTAATGAATATAATGTACATTACTACACAATCCCAACACAAATGAATTTTAACACAGAAGTGCTATTGGAAATTCATGAATTGTTCTTTGGTATGTTATTCTCTCATTGATGCATTGAAGCAAATGTACGGGCAAAAGTAAGGTTCAATCCAAGCTTTTATATTGTATTACCATTCTATTTTCTTCCTTTGTTCTGATAAATATCCCAGAGCTTTCGCTCAGAATTCAAAAACATTCGCTGTTACCTTACCCGTTGCATTACTACGCCATTGATGCCAGGGACTTCCATTGTTCTTCGATGAAATTATTCATTAATGTGTTCATCAATTGCCCGATTTCCTCCTGGGATAGTACGACACTGCTCGTGCGTGCTGGGGATGGGACAGGACTTTTTAAGTAAGTTCTACTATTTTTGAGTTACTTATGTGGTACAATCTGACATTATCGCTAGGAAAAAATCGCCTTGTTCGGAGTTGAAATGAGTGGATCCAGTTGCAAGATCTATCAAGGATCTATCAAGCCTCATCTTTGCGCACAGTTATTCTGGCCTTATATCCTCTGGTAAGTTTCTTGCGCAGAAAACACACATATATTGTATTTTATCTTTCTCTCTTAAATATTGACTCTGTTCGAATCCCTGAATATGGAAAAGATTCGAAACATACGACTCAAAAGACTCAACTCCCCTGGGTCTTAAACTATATACAAAGGCCTATAGAGTGGCGATAATCATCAGTTACCGGGGACACTTCAGCAAATTTACCCAAAATTATTAGTCTATCACTTTAATCATCCTAGAGAAAATTGAAACTCTTTCTGGATGGAAACTCGTAATAAATATCTTTTCTGACCACAAAGCAACTCTATAAAGGCTATTGTGATTACACACATAGCACAAGCATCAACGTGCACCCCACGTGCTGGAGACGACTCTCAAAGGGAAACGGTTTTCCATTTTCAGAGGAAATAACGTTTGAGAAATATAAAGGATTTTTTTCTTGTGTACAGTGTAAAAGAAAAAATGTTGATGCTGATATTTGTACGATAACGAAAATGGAATTGAATACCCATTCCTACAGAGGCGAACTTTATTATTAAGACGTTCACTGATAAAAAGTTTATTTGAATTTACATTTTGGATTGGAGGGCGGAGTAGATATCTGTGCCGGCCCTAGGTAAAAAGGGAGCAAGCACAAAAGCTCTACTTTGCCGAGAAAAATTCCTGCTATTTGCTCAGTGGATGGGGATAAATTTTTAAGATTTCCATCTCCTAGATAAACTTACTCGTAACAGTAGAATTTCTTAAGTGATTTAATATATTTAGTAAATAAGTCAGTTAGCCATTTTTTGTGGGAAAAGCGTATATTTCCTGTTTTCTGTTCTGGTATTTTGTGACGGTCGCACCCTTTTAATTATGATAGAGGGGCGACATTTACATTTAATGACGGTTGAATTTCAATCGAACACCTTTCAAATGTTAGCGGGACGAAATTGAATTTGAATGGAGCTCCTAGGGGAAGCGGGGCAAATTGTAGGTGCACTCCAATGCTCTCTTGAAAAGCACTCCTTCTTACTCTGTACAATTCACCATATTTTTCTAAACTAGTACATGTGGAAACGAAAAAAAACTTAACTAGTAAAGTTCGTAGTCCTGAGGTGAATATGTAGTATTGAGCATTCATCACAGCATTACTCGGCCCATTTATTTTGAAAAGAACATGAAACAACGTGGTGGAATGAACCAAGGCAACAAAGTAGAGGTGGACATCTATCAGACGGTCTGGGTGCCTCATTATCATTTGCTTTTGCAAGAAGTATCCTGCAATGAAGCCCCCATCAACCGTCTTTATCTTTTTCCCAACACTCCATTTGAATTCACTCCCAAATATCACACCAAATTACTCTACAGCTCTGAACAGCACTCTCTAAGTATTTCATCCACTTTCCACTTTCGCTGTACCCGACCCCGACACACGAAAAACTTCTGCAAATTACTCAATGTCGCCGAACCGAAACCGACGTGGAGGTGGGGGTAATTTCTCCAACTTGGTTGCATGCTTATCACAAATTTGTTGCATGTTTGTTTTCCTCGCCCCGAAAATCTCAGCGATTCACTTGAATTTTACCAACCCATCCCGTTGTCAGAAAACCTCAATTTCAAAAGTGCCTACAGTTTTTCAAGACACACGTTCCTGTTCCGGCGGAAGAGTGCCGCCTCGAGGTATGCATAGGTACTTTTCCCGTGACAGATTTATGTCGGCGAGTTTATGGAAACACAACAAAATTACGTCGGCTCCAACTTTCCGCGTTATTAGAGCGCCTCGGATGGAACTAGCGCAATGTTGCAAAGGGTTGTCTGGAGGATAACAAGTTGCGGCATTTGTCAATGACACATGTAAAGGGCTGGGAGCAATTTGCTATTGTTCCATCTTCAGTGTGACCCCGATTTCAAGAAGAGCGAGCTTTTCACCGATTCCCGTAAATTCGTCTTCGGCGCAGCCCGAAAAACCTCAGGGGATGCAGAAACGAAGTAACAGAAGGCAGAACAAGGAACCAAACAGGCAGAACAGGCCGAAGGTGTTGGGAGTTGAACATTTTAAGCACTTAACGGACACAGCGGGTGGTAGTGGTGGTAGCCGGTAGTTAGTGTCATCCACCACCTCACCGGCCTGTAAAAGACAGGCCCCGACAGTTTTATGATTTATTCAACAGTGCAAATGTCAGGACCTTCTGGGTCGCCAAGGTTCCGTATTGAAATTTACCAGCTTTGATTTATGGGCGTTAAATTGAATTTCGGGTAAGGTTAGAGATCGGAATCGTCTAAGGAAAGTACATGCACCTCCCATTACTTGGACAAAGGGAAAATGCTTTCAGACGGGAGCAAAGTAACTCCATGTGGACCTATGCACTTGCGTTAATGAACCCTTTCCATTACGTTGAATGCTCTATGGAGAGGTGATGCTATTTGGAAAATTAATTGTTAGGAGGCTGTGCTTTTGTAGGTTTAGAATTTCGCCACTACGAAAGGTCCGAAATTCTCGACGAGCAAAGTTCTTATGGTGATACTACTCACAGGCAAAATCTCAAATATCTAGCACTACTAGAAGTACACAAACAATGGTTAAATCCAAATGGCCGAAGGCGCCAATGAAGCCCCGAGGATCGACCGCAAGCTCAAATTTTTACAAAAACAAAAAACGATTTCTCCCTGTTCAACTACAAGCCAAGGATTTTCTAAATGAAGATTCTGATGATGAGGAAGTTGATCCTCATATCAATTATGAGGTTGGCTTGCTTGCACCTACGGGTATAGGTCCTGGTTTTAGTCCAAACTCATCATCAAGTTACTCTTAAGACTAGTGACGTCGTTGCTCTGCTGTTTTGAAGTTTTCAAATTTGAGATATATTTACAATCGTTTGATTCTTTCCTTCAAAATTCTACTTGTTCCTGGTTGGATGCCTAAGGGCATCGATCAATCACGAATGGGATGTTTACATCTTCTACTTACAATGAAGACTGCAGCAGCTGTATCTGCTGTGTACAGATACAACCCCTTACAGCTCTGGGTAAAAACAGTTAGCGGTAAAAAACAAGTTTCCCATAGAATGATTTACTTCCTAACGGTTTGATGTTACATCTGATAGGCCAATACGACGGTAATTTAAAGTTTTTATCGAATATTTAGACCGTTTGCTTCGCAACATCAAATCACAAATATTCTTTCAATCGCTGAGAAGTTTCCCGTTATCGCCGGCCATATAAATATAAACTAACGTTTGGTTGGGAACGTAAACAAAGCCCGATGTGGCCCTGCCATTGAGCTAACTTTAAAAATGGTTTTATGCCCCATGCATTAGAGCTGAAAAGTAATCAAACAAGAAATCAGGGGGGAACTACAATATTGCCCCATTACCGGGCCTCCGGATTCTGGGTCGATAAAAGTTTTTCCATAAACCTCTGAGGAAAGTAACAATTTTCCGTTTCATGGCTATAACCGAATTATTCTCCGGAGCCAGGACATTGTATTCATATGCGCAACAATATCACGTCAATACGATTTTATGTTTGCCATTTCCTCGCCGTGTATCGCACGAAAGTCTTGTGTTTATGAGTTACACGTTAGGTAATGTGCTGAAAATGTAGATTTTTTGCCCTTGAGACCGTGACCTAAAAACGCGATAACCCCGAAATGTAAATTTGTTAAGACAGTATGAAACCGTAAGAGGGATTCGGGCCTCCAAATAAAACCTTCGTTCCACCGCTGCCATATTAAGCTCTGTCCTATCTGAGAATCAAAACAAATGGAGAAAGTTCTGATTTTAATCAAGGTAAAAAACTCATTTGTCATGTCGGGGAAAGAGCTCCGGCGAAATGGCACGAAATACAGAAGGTCTATGTCGGAGCATATGGTAATATCGTGTTCGCCGAAGGACATACAAAAATTAGCATTAGCACAAAACTTGTGAAGGAATTATCGTTGCGGGATATCCTCTGCACAATTCGTTCGGTCTACATCAGGTGTTTAGCACAGCTGGCGGGTATTGTTACCATGTGGCACGCTTTCATCCTCCCGTGTTTTCTACATGTAGTTTTCTGGACACACATTGCATCCAAACCATTCAACAGATACTGAGCAACACGATGTGACGAAAGTGAAAGTATTTTAGATGCCATTGTTGGCATCTCTGAAGTTAAGGGTACTTCCAGTTTATCCTCGTGTGGTACACTTATGCAAGACAACGAAAATTTACCAGCAAAAGTCCATGTGATGTGGGGGGGATTTATCTGGAGACAGTTTTGGATACGATAACATTTAAGATAAATTGTGATAAACTGAATTCATGCCCTAATTAATGGTTTAGTTTCGGGTATGTAGTTTGGGATTTACAAAGTTTTGTCTTCAAGTGTGTACCAATGAAAGAACATTTATTCTGTGATGGTGGATACAACTTGTATTTCTTCATATATCGTTAAATATGGAAGGATTTCTTTCATGTGCTGTAAGAGTTGGCTTGAAATACTTATTAAGTTTGTTTTAGTTGACTGTAGACTGTCTGTGAAGTTATTAAAAATCCCGTTCGAAGGACCAGTGAAATATGGTAACTGGTTGAACTGCAGCCCACAGGTGTTGAAATATAAACCCCTATAGTGTTTCTATTTCTAGCTACATGTTCAGTCCTTTAACGAGCATTTTTATTTGCAACAATTAGGTTCTTCCCAATCCAATTACGGACAGAAGAAATCGTGCCGAATCTATACGTTACCACATTACTAACTGCGAAATTCGGGTCTGAACCTCCTTAGAATATTCCTGCAGAAAATTATGATATGTAATGCAATGTCTGGTTATCTAAGAGATTGAAAGTTGTACCTACTTCATCGATAACACGAAAATAAAGTCCTATTTTCTACTTCCTGGCTAGAGAGGACTAGCGCGAAAGCCATATTGAAAGGCCTAAATGCTTTTGAAATCTCAAGAAAAATACACGTACCGTCCGACCTTTTGCAAAACTCAGAAGCCCAGTAAAATACTGAAGCCTTCAGTCCAGCAAATTGACAAACCAAAATAATGCCTCAAATAATTCAGCGCTGGATCAAATTGTCCTGGACAATCAGGTGGCATTTACCGGAGTCCTATATTGAAACCTTTCAGGCGTAAAATTGCGTCTGTGTATTGGTAAAAACATAAAGCTGAAAAAGATCAGTATCACTTAATTTGCCATATGAGCCCGAAACCAGGTCAGAAATTGAATTGAATTACCAAATAAACCATGAGGCTGGTAATTAAATTTGTTTTGTTGGACAGGAGGACGCTATTAATAAATGTTTGAAGAGAAACTTATTGTTTCACGCTTGTGCACTCGAAACCAATTAACATAATGCAGATACGCACAGGGGACCACTCCCGGCAGGGACGGGAAACCCCATCTATAAACTCTGGAAATTTTCAATTTTATTATGCTGTCCCCAGAAAATTAGTGCAAATTGGTGTGGAAATTAGTTCATCATTATTCACACCCCCTTTAGATCCTCTACAGGGCGTTCCTTCCAGGCAATAAGCGATACAAACGTTCAAACCAAACATGAATCTCTTTGATTTGCGGAATTAATTAAACCTCTTTAAAAGTGGAACTTTTAAACTTAATAAAATCTCCGTCCAAGTTGGGCAGCTTCTTGTTTAATTAAGTCGAGATTGGTTGGGGTACCTATGGAGTCTGGACCCAACAACATTTCACTTTTATGGAGCCCCCTGAGCTGTCTCTTCCAGTGAATTAAAGCTCTGACGAATCTACGCTATAAAGGACTAACAGCAGGAAAGGACCATGATAAGAGTGCAATTTAGGAGCCAGTAACGAGGGGTACACTGCATTTTCTCCCCTAGAAATTGCCATATTTCTTAAGTACATGATGAGTGTCTAGGAAGCGTCTTGATTGCTCTTGCCCGAAAACTTCCTCTTCATGTTTTTGATAAGAAAGAAGAATTAGTGACGATGTGATAAATTTTGTCGTCCCTCCATTGTTAGTCATTTGCCGTAAATTTTTGCGCTATAAAACTTTTCGACATCTCTTGGGGAATATTTGTCTCATAAAAGACTTCATGGACGCATTTGCCGTTGTTATTAAATTCACTGAAAGCAGTGAAAACGAGTCATTTATTTTTGTGCAGGAGAGAAGTTATGCACTACGCTACTGTGTTAGCTGTGGAAATGGAACATGGATTAACTCTGGAAATATTTTGCCCTTACTGATGAAGAATTTCCTTTCTTCAGCCCTTTGTCGAGCTTATCTCTTCTTACGTAGTTTTCGCATGTATTTTTTTTTTTTGTTGACTACCTGAGTACTTTGTGTTTCTCGTTCACGTGTGTAAATGTGAAAAACGCTTAATTTAGCACCCAATGCACTCCCCCTAATTATATGACTTTGCCTTCCCGCTTAACCTCATTTTCTCCTTATGCTTTTAGATATATTACGAACTATCTTTAACCCTTTTTTTTCTTATTCCATTTCAGGTAAACGGTGCGTGGTCCTTACCGAATTTTGTATGTGATTTCTATATAGCAATGGATGTGATATGTTCCACATCATCGATATTTAATTTAGTCGCAATATCAATAGATCGGTAAGTTCAAAGGAAAAGCAATTCCTTACTTTAATTAATTGTAATTTTATTTATTTAATAAGAATTTCAATTATGCTAAATTTTTGAAACATTTATGTTTAACGATCCCAAATTATTGACACGGAAATATCCCCATCATCTGGGACCACCACCAGATTCAAGGTAGGTGAAGCGTAGGATAGCGACCGGTTTCAGGAAGAAGAGTAGCAAGGCATTTTCTATGTAATGTGACGACAGCCTCAATTTTTGATCGCAAATAAAGGCAGATCTTGATGACCTAAACTTTGTTCATGCATGCCTAATAATATCAAAGGTGCACTTGGTGCGATTGTAGGTCTGTGCCTTAACTAGGTTCTCCATAGAGCAATTCCAAAAAATGCAAATCGAGGCAAAACGTCTAGAGTTCAATAAATAAATTTGTTTTTGTTAAGAAAATAGAAACTGTAGTAAAGATCTTTGTGAATAATATGCTTTAGTTGTTGTCCACTATTTCTTGCATCTTGGCGACAAACTAACGTCCTGATAGCGTAGGGGCGATAGTCATGCTTCACAGAGATATCATCGAGGATCTCTTCTACCATATGACTCCATGTAGTCTCTTCGCTCGTGATACCACCAGCGATATACTTCCATAAGTCAGATACCCTGTAAAACTTTTTATTTATCTGGGCAAGCTATTGTGCTTGCGGTCGGCTAGATGCCTTCATGTTCCGAGATTGTCTTACCTCGTTCGTATTTTAAATCTCATTGTAAGTTATGATAACGTCGCCCTATAAACTCAAAATGACATCGCTGAATAAATTTATCGTACAGCCGTAGAAGCCCATCAAAATAAATCCTTCAGGAAATTCAGGACTTTCTTAAAGCACGCATCAGGTGTTCCAGCGCCAGCAATATTAAAATTGAGATCCACGGGGAAATCTACTTGTTCCCATTTTCCCGTAAACAAATAAGAATAAATCTTGAATGCTTGAGCACCCCCTCCCCGGCATATTTACTTAAGAAATTAAAGATAGAGCCATCTTACAGTTTACATTGTTTTTTAATCTTAACGAGAAAATTGGCATTACTGGAAAAGTGCTCTGTTTCCTGTGCCTGCTGCCAGCGTAGCATACAAGGAGCAAAATCAAGGGACCACCCCTACAGCTGGGCTCAAGAGGCTCTGCGACACTGCCGTGGACAAATTGTGCACGCTTTGTGAACAATATCAGGCTTTTGTTTGTACTTAAAACGTGAACCGAGGATTGTTGTTTTCGGTGGAAAATAGAGCTTTTGTACCTGGAGATGGTCGTCTGTGTACACGTTATAACCTGAAGCAAAGATACAATTCCCGTAGCGCGATTCAAGAGAAAAATATGAAACTCAGAGAGAAAAGCATTAAAGGGCCAGCGGGCTTTTGACAAACACAAACCAACGGAATTTTCCTGTAAAAACCAGAAAATGAAATTATTTCCTGGTGTTTGCCAAGTGGCTTCACTTTTCCTAATCTGATTCACCCTACTAGGAGATACCTTCATTTGAATATCCAAACATTCGCCTATGCCTCCGAGTAATCTACGTAATTTCTCAGTGGATGGGAGACTCACTAAATGAGGGAACTGATATTACAGCCGCATCACATCTCTGGAATTTATCTTCCTTCTCCTTGGGCGTGGACCGCACAAGTTGGGAAAATTACTAAATGGCAAAATATAAAATGCCCGGCATGTGGCGTGTTTCTCCGGTAGTCTGCATGGGATGGATCATATGGGCAACTTGGACAGGAATGTTTCCCTTTCTGGGAGACGTGTATAAAATTTTTCATGCTCTTTCTTAGGAGAACCTTCCAAAATTAATTAGAAAATATGCTAGTGGGAGTTTTTTCAAGTCCTGGAATTCACGAAGCACTTGGAATTAGGCACACACCTCCAACTTCGTTCTAGTATTCATCTGTAACAGACAGTTGTGTTATGAAAGGAACTTCCCCATGCAAAAACAGTCTACGCAATAAATGTTAAGTTTGGCGCATAACAATATTTTTATAAATGAACAATCCTGGAGAGAATTTTCAAAAATGTTTAAAAACGTCATACGGGCTAGTAAGATCTTGACACAGTGGGTGTGATCCATTGGGAAGTTGAAGAATTTTTCTGGCTCCACTGATACTTATACCACATCGGTCTGTTATAATAAAAATGGTAGGGGTAGTAGTAGACCCAGTAAGCCCCAGCACCCAGCACCTGTGAAAATTAAGCCTTACATTTAAGTATCGATACTATGGTTGCTATAAGAACAAATGAAAACTAGGTGAAACTCCCACACAGCCAATAATTTACATCTTCACGACAACATAATAATAATTTCGGTTAGATCGTTCCAAAATCTCCTGAAATCCCCCTTTACTTTATCCGTCCAACTTGCCTGACTGGGTAATCTCCTTCGCAAGACTTTTCCAAACTTAAGTCTCAATGTAGTTACACTGGAATAACGGAGCACTTATCGCAATTTAAATTTAAATTACATTTCCCGCTCCTTTTCGCAAATACCCTTATCTTGGGCAGAAAATCGTGTTTAAGATCCAATCACGACCTCAATCTCCAGGCAATAAAAGGAAATCTCCTCCTGTTCCAGAGTGCTCTGTAATTGCCCATATATATCCAGGCACGGGCTCTCATCCACTTCATCTTTTCACGGAATGATTAAATATGAGGAAAGGCACTTTAAAAATCGCATAAATCACTGACGGGATAAGCCGCACCATATAGCGTATCGCCGCAGAAAGAATGGAGCTGCGGAAAATATGAAGTGAAGCGTATAAGGACCTAAAGCCTGCATTGACACGGAAAAATAGTCTCCCATGTCCTCCATGTGTATCACACTCGACGTCCTTCGTTTGTCTCTAGCCCCTGCTCTGCATGTGCTCCTTTCTGTGTTGTATGTTCCGCGCGGTATTAGACGAAGACAATGGAAAAATCGAATTGAAAGCGACACCCCCTGGGAGGAATTTGTAAACAGGCGATCCTGGCCCAATCTCTCATTTATTAAAGCAAGGACCATTTCATTGCCAATGACCAATGTGTTTTGTATACTCCCTCTGTGTGTGTGTGTGTGTAACCGTGCTCCCAGTTTCTAGTTTTCATCGAACGTAAAAAATTCATTTCTTGTTCGCTATTTATGTGTCGGCCCATTTATCAGAGTTTGGCAATAGATTTGGCTGCGCTTTTGTTCGAACTAGAGTCCTCTTATCTACAGGACTCGGGTGGGATATACTCGCTGCAAACACCACCGTCCAATTTAAATTTGTAATTTTTTAGATGTTTGGAAGGTGGAAAAATGGCGAAGTGCACTTAACGAGTAAATTATTCGCAGAATTAAATGCAATTTTTCCAGCTTTTGTGGATGGAAAAAATCTCCATGCACTTGTCATAAAAGTTTTTTAGCGACTAGATACCGGGTCGAGTTTTAAAATATTGCCCCACATGCAAATAGAACGCGATAACGATCCAAATTACACCACCAGCAACATATGTACCTAGTATTGACGTTTCAATGCGCGAAAGGTTTTCCGGGGCTCCTTTCGGTATCACAGTGCTTCTCTGGTGGACCTTCCATCGGGATTGTTATGTGAGTCCATAGTCCTAGAGATGTTGTTTAGGAGGCTTCTTACAAAACTGTTATCAATTGCACTATTTCGATAAAAAGTAGGTAGTAGTGGTGCTTTATGGATTGATTGCACTGGAAATTCTTGGTCCCCGTTTTAATTAATTTTGTTTCTCATATTTGCCAAATTCATCAAAAAACAGATGATTTCCTCAGAACATATAAAATATGGTATTTACAGTTATGTAGGTTATTCGTCGGCAAACTATTCGGTTGCCTTCGGAGGACCATTTAAAATAATTTCGCTGAATAATTTCCAGGTAAAAGGGGACTGTAATCTGGTTGAAAACTTGTGAATTTTGTTAATTAAAAGCAAGCAAAATTGCGAGTGCATTTCAGTGTTACCATTGCAGGAACAAAGGAAAAGTTTAACTCTGTGTGAGATTTTACAGTCATTAATATTTTAATCTTCCAACTACTTCCATTTACCCACACGTATCTAAACTGCATCCATACGTTGTCCACAATTTGGGTTTTCATCGCTTTTTGGTATTATCAGGCTACAAACAAAATCTCAGGACAAAACAAACTTTCCAAGAACAACAATGGAAATCCATTTGAACCCTTCGCCCGCCTGCTGCCCCAGCAATACAAGCAATATTTCCCACAAACGTGACACTAACGAGATTCCATCTCATGCCATTTGCGGCGGTCCATATGCTCATCACTTCTCCTCTATAAAGTAATTAGGTATGCATGAGTACACGACTAAATATCATTAATTATACAAAACTGCCCGACCTGACCACACCAGAGGACGCTTACTAACAATGCGAACAGCATCATTACTCACGTGGCCGTAAATAACTCACCTCCCAGAGGAAATTTACAACTGCAGTGTGGCGGTATTTGTGTGCTCAACTGAGAATCATTTGTTAATAAAATATTCATGTCGTTTGACTTATGATCACTTTCTGTGCGGAAGCGTTAAGGTGTTCCTGTGCACCTGAAATTGACGTCATACACCAATTTTTCACTCACGGCAAATTTAGTACGAAATTTGTTGGATGGAGTGACTGAATGTACTAATGTTTGCCCCCTCTCTTTTCTATCGTTCCAGGTATATTGCTGTAACGCAACCTATAAAGTATGCAAAGCACAAAAACAGTCGGAGGGTCTGCTTAACGATTCTTCTCGTCTGGGCAATATCAGCTGCTATCGGCTCACCAATTGTTCTAGGATTAAATAATACACCGAATCGTGTACCAGATCTCTGCCTATTCTATAATAGTGATTTTGTAGTATATTCGTCTTTAAGCAGTTTTTATATACCCTGTATAATTATGGTCTTTTTATACTGGAATATTTTTAAGGTAAGTCGGCTTTCTTTTATCACTAATATTACTTTGTTAAGCTCCACTCTATTACTTTTTTACTCAATTTCCAAGAAATTTCATTGGAACAAATTTTAATAAATATTTGATATGCTCAACAAGCAATGATGGAGAATTTTAACTTTGTTAGCTTTAATAGAATTTCGAATTCGAAAAATTGCAGTTCATACTTAAATCTCATTGTTATATATAAACATGTTCAATTTATAATTTCATCGACCTTCAATAAAATAAACTACTTGACCTTTAAATAGGCCCTAAGAAGTCGAGCGCGAAAGCAGAGGGCCGCCCGTAAGCCCAACCTATCAGACCTAACTACGGGCGGCAGCGTAATAGAGAATATCGCACAAACTCGACGGCTGGCAGAGACTACCCTAGACAGCAGTAAAAGTGCTATGAGAGTTATGCCTGATGATCAGCCAACCAATACCGCTTCAGGGTCCAACGAAGAAGAAGACGAAAACGCCATATCACCGGACATAGATGACTGCCACGTCATCGTGAACGATAAATCGACTGAATTTATGCTAGCGACTGTAGTTGAAGAAACCGGAAAGTGAGTACAAGATCAGCCTTCCTGGAAGTGATCAGTCTCCTAAGCCTTTCTATTTTTAGCGTCGTCGCACAAATCACATCACAACCACAACTAGTCGTGGCAGATCCTAATGGTAATCATGATTCTGGTTATGCCCCATCAAACGTTGATGATGTCCTTGCAGGAACCAGTACACCCCCCGATAGTCCAATGCCTAGTGGCAGCCTGAAACGAAGTAGCTTAAGTAAACGAAATGGTATTGAGGGTTCCCCGAAACGAGAACCACTCAGGTAAGTGGGATGTTTTCTCTAAAGACTAACCGAATTTTAAGGGTAATAGTTAATTCTAGTTCTTTTCTTTGCAGTGTTGCCATGAAGCCACTTTCGTTCGTACGGTACGGAGTTCAGGGGGCGTTATCTTTAGCTAGAAATGACTCAACAGTTTCAACAGCATCTAAGACATCGCGAAAGGATAAGAAAAACTCTCAAGCGTCCAGGTGAGTACATACTTTATATGAGTGATGAGTATTGCAAGGAGGTTTTAACTTTCTTAACGAGCCTTCTCTCAATCCAGCCCAGTAACCATTTCTTCTCTAAATTTCACCAGGATAATCCATGAGCACATACTGCTTAAATAAAAAGAAAATATGGAGGCAGTAATTCAAGGACCCAACTAAATCAAGTGCTCGTTTCTAAATCTCCAAGCGTCCACTAAATTTCCCAGCCGAAATCTGAACACAAACGCCTAGAAAGTGTAACTTCCGTATTTCTTCAACGTTCCTTATCTCTCCCCAGGGATTTAATTTATTTTCACCATCGAACCACAATTTAAACAAGCCCAACATCAAAATCCACTTAGTTCCCGGATGGAACACCTATGCAAACACCGAAATATTTCACTTTGGTGAAATGAAAACGAGAATGGGTCTCATCTCGTAGAGACTGCCTGGCAAGTACCAAGAACATGACCAAGAAATTCCTCTACAAATTCTTCAATTCAGGCCTGAGTAAAAATTTCTGAAATAATTCTAAAGCGACCATAAAATTCCTTTTATGGTTGTATCTTGTATATCTCTCTGTTGGAATATTCTCTGCTGAACAAAAGATGTAAAATATTATTGCGGGCCAGACCAGTTGTTCTTGGTTAATAGCACCCTTCGCACTCGAAGGCTATTGGACAGCATAAATAAATTACGAGAGCTAAGACATTTTATTGACAGGATAATGAACTACTTTATGGAAACACATGTTTCCCCGACAACTCATTCTCTGGGATTTCGTTTTAACGGTCATCAAAAGGTTTTGCCAATTTCCTTGTTTAAAATAGTTTTCTTTCGGAATTTACTGCACTGACAGACGAAGGCAGTTGGAAATTCTGGGGAAATTGGAAAATAAAACATTCCCAACCGCGTTTCCTCCGATGGGATATTTTTCCTATTATTTTCTTGTATGCTGAAATAAATTCCGTAGACAGATTTGATCTATACGTGCCACATATACACATTTTTGTAGTTTCAGAAAAGACAGTTCCAGAGAAAACTGATTTTTATGTGCCTATCCGCAGAAGAATCCCTGACTGGGATTATTGAAAACTGGTTCTAGTTTATTGCTAAACATTCGGAGTGTCACTTTATTATTTCTATTCAGTCTCCAGGTGTCATAGTGAGTACTACCCACCAGCAGGTAAACTCTAATGTTACTCATAGACCAGTACTATTTTACAATAGCTCAATTAAAACTTCGCAGGTTTTTGGTAAATTATTTTTCGCCACGATTTCCCATCTGTTAACCAAATTGACCCTATAAACATTGATCCTTCATAAAACTAGTGTGACATCCTTTAACTTTTCTATTAACTTCGTTTCACTTTCTTTACTTTCAGATTTACAATTTATAAAGTTCATAAAGCTTCCAAAAAGAAGAGAGAGAAGTCTACAGCAAAGAAGGAACGGAAAGCTACGAAGACTCTAGCGATAGTTTTAGGTAGGTTAAAATTGTTGGTTATTACTTTTCGTCAGTATATGAGCTTAAATTCTAAAAAACTCTAAATATCAATCTGTAATCTACTATGCGGGGTCAAAGAATTGTGAAATTTTATCTATTTTTATCCCTACGATCAAGTACAAGTCCGCGATTTTAAATATTCAAAATCCAATCGTACTCGTACCTTCAATATCTGGGAAAGACCTCCAGAATATGGAACACCATTTTGTCTAGAAACCTTTTTTATGCTACTGCAATTTTGAATCGTGAGGCAAGACAACCTGGAAGAACAAATGTTGCAAACTGATGCGCTCTCAGGACAACTAAGCCAGGCGAACTTGGAGAATATTTTTTCTGTACATGTTTGCGTAAGAATTAGGTTAATCTGTTCATTTTAAGATGCATGGTGTCCGTCTTGGAACCCATGCATTATCCTCTACACTACTGCAAATGCTTCAGAGCTGGTTTAAGTAAAAATCCACTTTCCATTTAGTTATTCCCTTGACGATCAAAAGGTGTTCGTTAATCCTCTTATGTGATACTAGGTAGACTCGAATTAAATTAAACTAGGTTTGATTGCTTTTATTATATTTTAGACGAAGTTATTCTGCTTCAACAGCTCTGATCTCATTCCAGGAGTGTTTCTAATTTGTTGGGTGCCATTCTTTACGTGCAACATCATGGACGCGCTCTGTACAAAACTTGGAAAGGATTGTCAGCCCGGAGTAACAGCATTCATTCTAACAACATGGCTAGGATATATGAACAGTTTTGTCAATCCGGTCATCTATACTATATTCAATCCTGAATTTCGAAAGGCTTTCAAAAAGATCATGCATCTGGGGTGATTCCAAGGAACGCACGCATATCGAGAGCGAAAAAATCGCTGCAAATGTGCCAAGAAAGTCTTTGACACTTTACAAATGTTCTTTTTTTATTTATTTTTTAGGGAAATATAACATGACAAAATATATTTAATCAAAATGGCAAGTTCACTTTGTACAAAACGCTGATCAAACGAATATTGAATAAATCACCCACACTCAGACATACAATGCACTCGCCTATGGGAATATTTTTTAAGCAAGAAATATTTTTATTTTTGTAAATTGTATCAGTGCAAGTTTTTAATGTTGACAAATGGAACATAGACCAAATTCTAATGATGTAAATAGTGTAAATATTTAGCACATTTCGGAGAATTAACGACAAATAATGATCTTAGCTTTAAGGATATCATCATTTCAAGTGCACGTCGCATGGCTGTGATAGTGTCCAACTGTTTATTCGTCCAGAACTTTTTTAAATTTATTTCAATACAATTCAATCCGAAGTTGCATTTTAGTCACATCTTTTGCTTTACTACTGCACCCCCGGGCATTTTGAGAGTTTATTTTGTCTCCCTTTACCACATTAAACTTGGTCACAGCAATTTTTCATTATTAGTTCTCCGAGTCGCGCACGATCCCTTCTGAAATTTTTACCAAGAATTTTATTAGAAATGAATTAAACAGATTTTCACAATTCCTTTTCAACATTTAACGGTCTTTTTTCAAGACCCGTGAAGGGGATGTAAAAGTGGTGCACATAGCACTAGTGGTTTCCAATCAAGGCAGCCTATGGAGTTTTCTCAGTTTTACTACTGCGTGGGCAGTCTCGTACTTGGTTGCCGTTGAGTAAAATCAGTAAGTGCTTCTCGTGAATATCCCACAAGTCTTTCCGAAGAGTGTAGGACAAGCAAGGTGGGTCGATTAAGCCAGTGGTTGTTATTATAAAGTCTACATTTCTTTATTCGTTTCTTTCAACCATTAAAGAAATATAGTAATCCCTCCCATATATAGCAATAATCTGTGTAATGGACATATCAATTTCTGCAACCTTTTAAGTTGGTTTAAAAAGGAAAAAAATCGGTACATGGACGTGCACTTAATTACAACACCACTAGAAGTAAACCGAAGATGAAATCATGAAAGGAATTCGCCACAGTTTCACATCGAAAGATAGTTTCTCTGGACATTTTGAAACACACAACAACAGAAGTCTAGTCTTTTTCTTTCTTTTTCTTGGTGAAAAAATGTCCAGAGAACATGTTTCTACATTTAAGAGAAAATCAACAGAACCAAAAATGAGCCCCATTTTGGAGCTGTGCTTGCGAACTCCTTTAAGAGCCGAAAAATTCATAGTCGCCAACAGTTCGAATTTGATTGTTTTATAATCAAATCGTAAACTGTGGTTAGCTTGTAGCATTTTTTAGGAAAATGATAATCCTTTACCCAAGGAGACTTAAGTTCTAAGAATAATTCTATCTCATCAAATTGATACGACTTAATACCGCTAGGACAAGTAGCATAAGTATAAAGCAAGAACAAGGACGTTTTTTTTTAAATCAAATCGAACAAAATATTGTACAAAATCATAATTATGTATACATATGTAGAAAAAAGAATAAAGTACAGAAAGGCAGGGTCTATTTAGTAGCTTTTGTATATTACAAACAAAGGAAACCTTCAAGTATTTGACTAGATCCCCCGGCGAATTATCCATTCCCACTGAATTCTTTCTCCTCAGTTGACCGTCCTAGATAAGGATCCTTGTTTTCACGAGCATAGAAATAAAACTTTACGAAGCATTTAAGAAAAACTATTAGATCAAATTTTTATGTGAATTTCGGTAACTTAAGAACTACTGAGTTGAAAATCTTCCAAAAACGCTTATACGATAACTTACTGTGAATTCTAGTAGAGTGAAAGAAAAATATTATTGTTAATGAAGCCAGACGTAAGCAAACACCTATAAATATAGTTACCACTATGATGATGATGATGACTCTAGCCCCTAAGAAACGTAGACGCTTTCATGTTCTCCAAGTGTTAATGAAATGCTCAACTATTGAAGAATTTTATCAGTAACGCTCTAAGCAACTATTTAATATGCAGAAGTACATAAGTTAAGCAACAGATGTCGTTATATACATTCCTGTAACATAATCTGTATGTAAACAGTTAAGGAGAATTGTAACTAAATGCTAGAAAAGGAAAACAAATAAAAATTATTACATGACAGAGTACTGTATTAAAAGTGTCCTGCTTCCTGTTTTTTCCAATTATAGGTATGTTTTCTTTACTTGATTTATATTATATTTATTTATACTTTTAATTTTTTTATATCATTTCTCTCTCCTTTTCGTTTTCAGATTATTTACTTATCAAATTTAACCACAAAATGCATCTTATATTATTTTCTACCTCAGCTGCGTCAAGTAGAACCTTATTAATCAGAGTTAAAGATGAATCCCAGAGAATATGGAGCCTAAAGTTAAAGGTAAGGCATACAATTGCCTATTTAGAATATGATGGGCCTCATAAGTTTCAAGTGGTGCCTGTTAGTTCCCAGAATGATATTCATGGAATGATGATATCATGCATGAATACCATTAAAATATTTTAATGCATTACTTATGCCTAAAAGTACAGCCAATGCAGTGCAGATCATACTCAGTAGGAGCTGTAACATTCACCGAATCATTACGGTCTAAACTACTTGGTAACCGCTGTCCATTAGAAGTCCGATCACGGATTGGTTACTCTTATATTACGATGTCCTGGAGCAAGCAAATTACATTACATGGAGTCTCTGTCCTCAGAAACGAAGGAGTATGCTTCGAAGAATATAGCAGTACTACTAAGGAGATATTCTTTCATTAAAGAAAGCTAATATTCGAAGGAATGCTTTACCGAGTACGTCATACTTCTATACTTTACGTAGACAAAGTAAGTAACAACGCCCAAAATTTCTTTGCCAATTTCAATTATTGAATGTTTTCAAAATTATTTTGCTAGCAAAAACAGTGGGTGGAAAAAAACAGAAGGAACCTTTTGATCCGTGTGTTTTTTAAATAGAGCGATTGAAGGTTTTAGTCTATTGTTTTCTTGGTATCTTCGGTAGCTCACCTCCTCCAGCTCCTTTGACTGCCTGGGAACTTACACAAATGAAAACCGATTGGAATTAGATCTAGAAAGTAGATTACATGTACTAAGACCTCACTTCTAAATTTCTATCGTTTTTGAACAAAAATTACTGAAGCTAAATGCGACCTAGTTTTATTGTAGGTGAGAAGAATTCTCGCTACCGGTTGTGGTGACTCTTGCGGTGTATTAGTCCCTCAATAATTATAGCTCTCTAGAACTTATAGTTGTGGTCAGACTAGCAGTGATGTGGTTTAACACTTTTCCAGCTGCTTACAGAATTTTTCTTCAGGCCAATCTGGGATGTTCTAAAGTAGTTCCTTCTAAACCACATCTGATGTTGCCAGATTTCTTGAAATTAACTATAATGAGATCCCCGACGAGTTCATCTTGTGACTACTTTCACTTTTTTTACTGGGACATTACCACAAACAGACTCAGGTATCAAACATTTTCATCAAATTCAGGCTTCAAGTCCTCCGTTCTTCTTTTGTTTTGTCTACTTCGAAAGTCTCTGTCAGTTCTTAGTACCCAATTTCCTGAAAGGCAACAATCAAAAAGTTCTGGATATAGGATGTAAAGTAACAAAAAAAATTATACATTTTTAAAAATCAATTTCACTTTTTTCAAGTAAATTTGACACACCCACCTCCCAAAACATAATTCCTCTATGATATTGCGCAACGCCGTACAAGTGTCCTGTGTGCCATTAAAAATAAGATAATTAAGGTAAATTTAAGTATCTAAAGTCAACAGAGGGAGACAATGCCAAAAGACGGTTCGTTTCCCAGCGAAAAGTGTGTAAGCGTGCAAATCAAAGCACCACGTCAAAATAAAATTCAAAGAATTTGGTAAGAAAATGTCCGTAAAAGTGAGGGAAATTGGGGTTTCATGGCAGCGTTAACATTGCCTAGCAATTCGAAAATATCTTTCCTCATTCAAATATTTTTATTGCATAAAATTTCCTTAGAATACCTTTTTTCTGCCACCGCCGCCGTCTTGAATCCCGGAGACTTTATTAAATTTCCTTTCCCCCTGCCGAGTCGCAGTTGCCAGAAATGAGCAGAAATTAAAATGGCAGAAAAAGATAAAAATCGCGTTGACTTTTCATTCGACATACATAAAATCACCCCCCACCCCAGGGCTTATTGCGGTCCGTATTCCGTATCGTGCTCCAGCGCGAATTTGTGTAATGCCCCAAAGGCTTGGAAATACCATGACAATGAGATATATTCAGGGTGGCACCACAACGAGCGAATTGTCCTTGCTTTTTGTGACAGTAGTGGGGGCTTTTTGTCCTTTAATTACGGCGAATCCCTGACTTTTGTGGTCTTCTTAGGTTCAAAATTTTCGTGGGCCCAGTGAGACTAACTGCCCAGTTCCATTCAACAGGGAGGGAAGGCTGGCGATGTACAATCTTCTGTTTGTCGCCCAAAGAACACTGTGACATCCTTGAAGTAAGCATTCCCGAAAAGTTTTTAAACTAAAGGCGAAAATGCAGCAAAAGAAAAGTCCTCAGGAGAAAACCCATCCCACTCCACTTTATTGATTTGGTGCTGTATCCTGTGGTTGCCGTTCGGTCTACTTTCTACCCCCCACACCCAGTGTCTGCTCAATTGATCCCTTGAAATCGCACTTAAGACGATTTACAACGAAATGATTGTAAAAGCGTCCGTGCACCAAGCACTCCTCCATATCCACTATTCTGATACATTTATGCACGACGTGTCGGGACTTTCGGAGTGTCCTCCCACAATTTTGCATCTCAGTGGAGATAAGTATCGGAGGATGTCCCCAGGTTTAAGGTTTAAGCTTCCAGTTAAATTGAACCGAGACTAACAGCTGTCGTGCATTCTCCTAACAATGGCATCAACAGAAGGCTTGTCGTTGTTCTTGTCGGAGCTGCTGTACAGGGTGTGCCACCAGAAATTGACTCAGTTGTATACATCAACAGTGGTTCAACCAAGGACAAGGCAGGCCAGTTCCTGGTGGATAAGACCTGTCAGATTCGATTCTCCCAACGACATTATCCTTCTGGTTGAAGTGCTCATTGTCTTCCCCTTGTTTGGGGCACCTATGCACTCCGGGGCTAATGCGACAAATCTATGCACGAATTTCCTTGGGGTGGTGCAAATTACAGAAGGGAATTGGGTTTTTGATCCGAGTGCAGACGCCACTCCACACAAATATTTACAACTCGAGTTGTACTCAAGGTAAAACTCAATTTCCCTTTATCGCCATTTGCTCTGGCGATGGTATCGACGAATATAGTATGTGGGAGTACAAGAAATTTTCTCCTTTGGTCTTTTGGCTTTCTTTGAATCACCAACTTAAGGACATAATATCAGATCCTAAATGCCTGGTGGTATCATGTTGCCTGCCATCTGCTGTGGTTCTCAAGGTACCGCTCAGAGGTGAATTAGGACCCGAATAGAAGCAGTGAGGATTCCATTCACTTTGAAAAATTCATATGTTTGCGATCTTAACGTAAAGGTGCTAGCTACCCCCACCCCTGGGGAATGTAAACACCATCGTTATATCTGTTAATGATTTTCGTCCATATGTTAACCAAACGATTGCTTAATCCTTAAATTTGCCATCCATGACGCTGCATACCTGCATACTCCTGGTAATGACAAGTTATGGCAGTTTTGGTTTTCAAGAGCAAATCAAAATTTCTGCCGCCCATATTTATTCGGCTTTTCTCCAAACAGGATTCGTTCCAGAACATTTCCTCTTATCGCATTCCACGTGGTGCCGCCATACAAACACCAAACAACCCCCTCATGTAGGCTGAAGGGCTGAAAATGTAAACTCAATTAGCTGTGCAACGGAATACCTTTCAGCACTGCAACACTATCAATGGTGGTGGCGTGCACAAAGCAGTAAAGCACTCAGAAGTGGTTGGTTACATTGAGTACCTAAATAATGACACAATGGCGATACCCATCGGGGCCTGTCTGCTCCTCTCTACAACGACTCAATTTTACGCCATTCTAAAGTTAATCGAATGTGTACCGAAGCCTGGGTGCAATTCACGTAGATCACAGCCGTTCAATGGAATCCTCCCGTTGCGAATTTGTTGCGATAAAACACTTGCCAGGCACAGCCGGGATTTTGAAACACCACACAATCCTCCACAAAGAGATTTGGACGGGGGGATGTTCTCGGAAAGAGTCGCTACCGAGTAGATGCCTTTTTGCCGGAGAAAATTGATGTCCCTATACCAGGGAACTATGTCTCCGCCTCCCGAGGAATAATTCATTTGCTTTAGGGGCAATTACATCTTATTGTGGGCGACACCATCGACACTAATTACGACAAAGCGCTGGACTACAGCCAACCGAAAATAGACGATAAGAACAAGGAAGCGCAATGTAGGAACCGAAGGACAAACAACACTCTCGGCGCTGATAAATTGTTCCGTGTTCTCGTTCACTTTTGTTTTAATTAGGGAAATTGAGTATAGCGCTCTCGTGGAGAGCGCCTCCATCCCAGGGGTCTATTTTGTTTGGAAGATAGACAGCAATGCATATACTGCTCACTAAGCAAATCACAGTAACTAGAGAATAGCAGCAAGGATGGATTCGATTGGGATTTCGGTTAGAAGGGGATGTAAATAGTTTGGGGTAGTAAACAGCCTTTAAAACAATACCCACTTGTTCTTGATCGAAGTTGGGGGGAACTCAGCTATGCCGCAGCAAATATTGCAACTGAACGTGAACACCAATTGAGATTCTGAACCACTTAAATAATGCAACGCACTGTGGCTTCTGGTGATTAAGGGTAGTGAACTTCTGCTTTTGGGAACCGCTGATGTGACTTGAACCTGATTAATATAAGCCGCAGGGCTTCTTCTGGCACAGGAAATGCTGAGATCTTCACTCATAGAGGAACGAATATGATTAGGGTGCCGAAGGTACCGTGGCATCCAACGTGTTAATTGACTCCGCTGTTTCGAAGGAAATGCGCGAATCACTCCTACCATAGGCATTTGGCCACAAAAAACTTTTCACACCATGTCATCATCATAAACAATGTCCGGTAAGTAGCTTTTACTCTGTATGTTAACGGTAGAATTTGTTATTAAGTTCTTCATTATATATTTTTACTCTGTTTCCAGGATAACTCTGCCTTCCAGGATAACTCTGCTTTCCAGGATAACCCTGCTTTCCACGAAATTGTGATGTTTGCAGTAAGAAAAGTGAAACGTTGTGAAACTGTGAAAACAGTGCATATTGTCTGGAACTGTACAAAAGGAAGCAAAAAACACCAAAATGTAGTTAGAGATTGATAACCTTTCGGAAAGGCGTAGGTCATCCTTCATATCAAATTCTAGGGGCCACACTTCCAGAGTGGGTAATTACGTTTTGTGAAAAACTGAAATAAATCACTTTTGGTTACTGCCGAAAGAGAGACAGAAAAATTCCCAGAAGGAGCACGAAATTCAATCAACGTTTTTCCCGCCCAACCATCCATCAACTGAGTCCTAGCCTCAAACGTTGAAATTCATCTGTGTCCTCGCCGATAGGGAAAATTACCAGCAAAAAGTTATAACAATCGGCTCCGCTTTCCGGTCGACGGCCTTGAACGTGGAAATATCTTCCGCCCGGTATTGTTACAGTCCCAGGTAATAGGTGTAATTTGAACAAGTTTATTGTGCGGGGGGGGTGGGGGTGGAATCTGAAAGTTTAGTTTTATGCAAGGCTTCTGTAAGGAATGGGCAGGTTCCGTGTCATTTCCTGCCTTCCTTTCGCCAAGTTCATGCTGGGCCCAGGTGCCGTGAAATACCTGCACGAATTACATTGATTGGGTGTGAATGGATGGGGGTGGCCAGGTGAGCTGTAGAAGTTATTTAAACGGTGCTTGCCCATGACGCTATTAACCCTTCAATGGACATAACCCGAGGCTGTTTGATTTCACTTGCGGCTCTTGGGAGTATTTCTCTCATAAATTTATTGGACTCTGCGCTTACTGGCGCCAGAATGGTCGTTATTTAAACTCGTAAAGTGAATTACACTTTGTAACGAGGGGGCATAGATGCAATCAGTACAATTGAATAGTGACTTTTCTTAACTGTGAGTGATAGAACTAATTTCCCAAACACAGTGGGATTAACGAACAGTGCTTCAAAAGCAACTGCTTTGGTTTCTTTGGCGGAGATCCCGACAGATGTGGCACGCAATTATCCACAATCACAAACCTTTTTCTAATGATTTTTGGAGGATCATTTTACAAGCCTTACCCACTACTCTGATGCATTCACATCTTGGTTATGGGAGGTCTGCGAGGTAACCCGTGTCCAACTAATTCTCTTAATGAATTTCTAATAGTTTTTGCAATTATCCCCTCCTCTCCAACATAATCCGCAACAAATTTCAGACTTGATCAATTTCACACGACCCCATGAGAGCCACAGTCCAAAGTAATATTTGTATTAGTACGACCTTAGCTAGTTAAGAACAAGGAAAATAACCTAAATATCTTTGTAATATTTTTTCGCTGAAAGAGATAATTACTGTCGGTGATATTGTCAAATCTGTAGGTGGAAAGTTTTCCCAAATCAATTACGGTAAAATCATCCTAAATGAGCCCAATGGAAAAGAGGTCTTCTATGAGAAAAACCCTCGGCAGGGAAATTTCCCGAAATCAGTGTACTCGACACATAATCCACGCCATGTTCCCATAATTCAAAATCCCACGCACAAGTGATTCCAGCCCGCTGAAATCTCTGTGAAATCCCGTGATAATAAGATTTCAACTGCACATGCAATTCCCTGATAAAACCACACCAGCACCGGAGATTCCCACATTGCAACCATAAAATCAGAGCGAAACAGCGCAGATTTGTTAAGATTTCATTTGCTTGAATAATTTAACCTCAAATGCACCGCGCACACCTCGAGCGGCATCCCCTATTCGACCGCCCTGTAATTTTGTACTATCCTCTGCGGATTAGGATGTCGTTTGGTCAATCAAAATTTCCATTAGGTGGTCATGTACAGTGCGGACAGTGTGGGCGATATCCACTTTAATCACTGAACTACATCCTGCCGTAGGATATCATCAAGTTGTACATTAAGCCGACGTCCTTTCCGGACTGTCGGAAGCATCTCCCCCGCCCCGGCCTGTCGAATTGTACCCGCTGGCACCCAGCTCAGTGCCATTTATCAATTTTATGAAGCGCCTGTGCAGGCATGTCTCGTTTTCTATTTAACTTTCGGCGAACTTTTTAAGTAGTTCCGAAAACAAGTTAAATTGTGTCTCATCCCAGGCATTCTTCTCGCAAATAAGGCCCATCTTCACTCGATCCTGTCGAGGGTTTAGCATACTTCGGTTTGGAAAGTTTTTCAGTTTTGCATGCACTTGGGTGGCGGTGCGTGGGGAAGGGGTGGCCCCATATGCACACACGACTTTCCTTGTTAGTGTAACAAGCTTGCTGGAAAATTGCATTGTTATTGCGAGCTGCACGAAGGATGTGCTATCGCTGGATAGGAGAGGACTTCAGGGATCCAAAGAGTTGAGGGATGTCTTGTTAATTTTATGAAAGCTTATTACAAGGATTAATCTTTTTGATAATCGCAGATCAGAGAGCTTCTGGTGCGAACTTCAAGTGCTACTCGGTATAATAGGGTTGAAGATTCTGCTGGTGGACGCGTACTAATATGCACCAAACATTTGTTTCGACATCCGTTTCATAGTATGGTGACGCACCCTAATGTAGCCTCATGCAAACACTCTCCTTAACGGGCTCAGTAAGTAAATTTATATATAATAAATTTTGTGGATTTCCTTTTGAGCAGAGAGACTAAAAGTTCTCTGGTATGAATTATGAGATGGAACCCAAACTGTTTGGTACTAGCGGCATTACTAAGACAGCCCTAATTTGACACACTGCGATAAAAGTTTTAGACCATTTTTATTGAAGTAACTCGGGCTCGGCACAAGAGAGTCGCAACCTGACTTCTCAAGGCCTTAGCAATGAGTTCGTATGAATCTAGCTATCGTGTCAAATGCTTCCTCTGTTAGGGTAGCAGGTCTAGGACTGCCTGACTTCTCGAAGCAATCTAATAGTAACGACAAAGTTACTGAATACAATTTATTTGCTCCAGAACTATTTGTCCTCTACCTGAGAGCCACATTACGACTACCTTTCGATCTTGCGATGAGGCGGCCAAAAACACGGATTGGGCCAGCCAACCTGCCCTAAGACAAGCGTAGCATTTTATTGATTATCCACAAAAGAGGAGGAGAAAGAACGATAAATATAACAGGTCCAAGACGCCTTCTTTGTGGAATACCAGAAATATTTTGGACCTTGCTAGGAATTCATTGCATTCAACAATGCAGGTAAGAGCGGAACCAGGTACATATGGCGATTACTTATCCACACATTTGCTTTTACGTTTTGTCCTCTTTTAGGTAGTTTGCAAGAGCGTTTCCTTGATTTCGCATTCTTCGTAACCTATAATACTGGTTTTTCTTAAGAAGTAACAGAATTTACGTTTTATACGCGTTAATTACTTTTTTGGGTTGTGTATAAAATTTTAGATGCATCGGAGAGATCTGCTGTTCCGAAGTCCCGAAGCCTCTCCCTATTACAGTTCCTTCCCTTATAATGGTCTCCCCATCTTATTATTAAATCATTATTGGTATTAAAATTTGCATTACACTCAAAGCTCCGTATTTTAAAAACGATTTCAATTGCGGGACAATCTGATGTTTTAAACAAATAAAAAACGGCTCCAAGTCCTATCTAAGAAAAATCACCCCCTAATCCCTGGATCCGAAGGTTTTCCGTCTTTCGCAATAGATTGTTGTGGAAAAATTACAAACTGAAGGCCAACAGAAGAGTCCCTCGTCAGAATTATCACTTGTCATCGTTCTATCACATCTCCATGAATTTAAATTTAAAATCTAATCGTCCCTCGAGATATGACATGTGGCAGTGTCAAGCTGCTGCTGCTGCTGCTGCTGCTGCCCGACGAAAGGAAAATGCCCATCACTGGAGGCATTAGGGGAATAGAAATTGATGATTCTATTAACAGCGAATCAATGAGGATGGACAGATCTGACAAGACAATACAAGGAAACCGAGAAAAAGGCGACCGAAATTTGATGTCATCTAAAGTGAGGGAATTTCCATGAACGATTATGCAAAAAAAAAAAATCCCAATTCAAGGGAATAATTGGTTGGTGACATTCATTGGATTAGACAGTGGCAATTTTTTCGTATTATGGAAACGAAGATGGATACTATCTCCGACAGGCAACTGTTGTACAGACAGACCACATAGTGTGCAGGGTTGGTTGGAATAAATCCCGAAGCCGCTTATGCGTGTAATTAAATTGTTAAGTAAGCAGAAAAAATGTGTCCAGGTGGGATCCACCAAACTGTGTCCCTGCTTGGGTTTATTTGCAGCAACAAGACACAGATTGAAAAGACAGTGACGAATCCTGTCAATCCAAGGTAAACTGAAAGGTTCATGACCAATGAGAGGTCATCCGCACAAATAAGACCAGACCATTTTATCCATGTAGAAATCGAAAAATTAAATTTTTGGCGATCCTTGTTAAGCAACATTTGATGGAAAAATCTAGAAGAGTAAGCAATGTACGATTTTCATTATCTAAATTAATTTCAACATCATCGGCAACTTCAAGCAAGGAATTATTAAAACTACGCCTGGCCCTCAAACCGAATTGAAAATCTAACAAAATATTGCAGTCCTGAAAGTGTAGGACCCCGACACCGACACGTACCAAACTTTGCCATAATTTTTAGTAGGCAAATTGAGATTAAATATGCATAGAGGATTTTTGGCCGTTGGATCTCCCTACTACAAGTAGGGGGCGTTTTTCTCTATTCATTCCATGGAAGGAGAATATTCCGAAGAAATAAATAAATATACTTGGAATAAAATTTCGATTTAAGGATGTTTGTTTATATAATGCAATGGTATTAGTAAATTTTGAATTAATAGGCTCTGTATATGTTTTTGTAAGAAATAAGAATAGGGCTCACTTTCGTTGCAGCACCTTTCCCCTTCCCTTTCCCTCAAATCAACTTGACATCACAGATGTTGTTTTGTTAAAGGAAAATTTGCATTCCATTTATTCCACCTCTCGAGCGGGTACAAAAAGAATACGTTCCGAATATCCCGAATTAATAAACAAACATTCTGAGTGTTTCGGATATTCGGAGTGAAACATGAAAAACAGCCGTGATTGTTCTTTGGAGGACGGAATTCCTTTCAACAGTGAGAAGTCATCAGTGTTTCCATCCGCCCTGTGAGACCGGGGATCTCGGTTTTATTAGTAAGCCAAGGGCCAGGTAGGGTTTAAGATAAACTGCTTTTGTAAGGGTATACAGGTGTCTCCACTTTGGCGAATAATTCATGAGTGGGTCATTCTTAGGAGGGGGGAGCACAGGTAAAGGTATTTGTCTTAAAAATAAATTATACAAAAAAAGTTTTAAAAAGAGCCTTTTATTTTTAAATGCAGCAAAATGTAAAAACAATTTTTATCTGTTTCAGGAATTTTTAAATGGATAACTCTTAAGTTCCATATAAAATGGAATCAAGTCGTGGGGTCCCGGAACATTTTCATCAAATCAATTTTAGACTACATCAATGTTACTACTTTTTATTTTATGTTGGAAAATAATCATTGCATGCATGTCTGTCCAGAGTTTTAATACCCTTCAGACTTGATTTATTTCCGCTTGAGATAAAAACATTTTTTTCTAAATATATTTTGGGTTCCTTTAGGTCTAAGAAATATCTAATTTTTTTTTCTTATATTTACTCAGCAAAAAAAATAATGTGCACATAGTTTTCTTAAAGATTGTGGTTTCGAGAATTTGTATATAGGTTAGAAAAAATAAGTGCACGTAAATATTTTAATTTATATTACATTTTGTATGAGGAAGAAATCAAAATTTCAAAGCACTTACCTTTCCCATGTGTTTTATTTTATTCCTTGTGGTCCTGACTCAATCATGGAATTTTTTGTGAGTTTCGTGAGTACGTGGCAAAACCGAATGCAAATTTGATATTGCAAATTTAATCCACCAACATAAGATATACAATTGTTATTATTAGTGTTACGACCGCCTCCTTAACTAGCTACAACTTTTATTTTATCGGTTTTAGTGCATTTCACATCTGGATCATTGCCAACTGGCACACTGCACGTAAGATCTTAGAGGGATGGTTAAAAAGGCTCGTTCTGAAAGTTCACTCCCAAAGCCAAAGAAGTTGGATGCGACCCCTCCGGGCGGAAGGACAAGCACATCAAAGCGGTCGGCAATTCTCAAACTTAGTAGAATCAAATCTTATCGCCCATTTCAGGACATACTTGCTAGTCTCTCTCTCTCCTTTGGATCTTGAAGGCTTGGTACATGAACAGCTGCCTGCAGACATTTTCGTCTATCAACTTCTGTTTCTAATTTATAATCTGTTGTTATTGCAGCAAAGAGCAAAGCTGACCACTTTCAGCAGCAAAGCGTAATGGCGTCGTTAGACAGCACTCCTTGAGGAATTCATCCTGTCATATCTTCGTCTTGGGAAAGTTATTGAAATTAATCTGCAGCCTCCGCCGGGCAAACCTATTCTGAATGATAAATTTAATCTCCGACCTCTGCAGATCCTCCTTTATCCCAAAGATAAACTCAACGCAGACAGAAAGAAAAGTTTTATGGCTCCCTGAAAACCACGGAATAGCTGCAACTAGTTGTTGCGATGTGGACAAAGAGGTCCTCCAGTGCTGACTAATGAAGGAATGCAGATGGCAGTACCCGAGATTGGGTAATATTGCAGATTCTCCCAAAACTTGTGTCGAACGTCGCGTCTGTCTGCTGGACAAACTCGCAACCCTCTTATGGCGACAAATTATCCTTTCCATCCCCCCATTTCGATCCAGTCTGCGAATAATGTGACAAAAAGTCAACTTGCATCCGAAGCGCACAGCTTTCTTGATTATGCCACTCCGGCAATTTGTCCATGTACTGCCCACGGCTGTCCCAGCACAGACCCTCCCTCTAATAATGGGACTGGAAGCTTGTTAAAAAAGTTCTAAGCCATTCTTTGGCTTGAGAGGGATTATCACTGCTTAAGAGCTGGTGCTCCAAGTTGTTCGTCGCCATTTTTCTTATCATTATGTTCTGGGCGGGGTGGTCGGCGGGAGCAGAACGGGGCTTTACTCGTACAGAAAAAATCCTGCTTAGTGGTCCTGTGCACGATAACGAAAGATAAATAATCCCCTCTGAGTGCTCTGTTCGGGGGCACTGTTGGTGCTGTCTGCCGCCTCAATCAAGAGCTTAATCGCTTTAAACATGGATGACTTAATTCCCATATATTTCCTCCCGAAAAGCCGAATGAAGCTTAACCGGGCCATCGTGATGCATTACGTCCTCGCGCCCCACTCCCAAGGACGCCCAGGCGAATTTACGACGTTTTGTTTCAATCCATCAAAATTTGTGTTCGTGCACGCGACAGTTTCAGGCGAGGATAAATGAGGCGTTCAGGAGAGATCAGAGTTTGCTCAAGGATGCCCACTGAAGCAAGGGTCTCCGACGGATTATGAGATTGTCTGTGGAAGCAGGGTTCAACGTGCCCTAAGCTCCTTCAACATGAACTTGCTGGTCCTGGTGGTGGAAGCTGCCAGGAGGTGTAAAAGTGTTGGCGTTACCACAACAATTTCAACTGTTGCACACTTGCGACTTGCGAGCAATAGACAAAGTGAACAGGAACGCTACAAACCTCATTCCAGTCACACGCGGAATGAGGCTTTAAGCCAATGTGCGCTACTCCGCCTTTCCCGCTGGAATTAGCCAGGAGGACGCCCTTTCGAAATCCCCTCTTTGAAGTCGATTACGTTGATCCCGAAGTCTGTACCGACTTAGGGCTGTTCCTAAATGCAATTATCCACTTTACCGTTAAGAACTCCCGCAGGACTCACGTTCGCCTCAAGCCCTAACGCTCATTAACCGCGGGTATGCATTCCGAAGTGTGGAAAAAGCACTATTTTTATAGCGGATTGGATTGGATGCCACCCCATCCCTCGGTCTGGACTGCGATCAGGAGGAGTTTCCAGGGCAAATGTGCAACAGCAAAAGAAGGTACCTAGTGGGCGAGCAAGCTATAGAAATGCAGTTATAATAGCCACCCAGTATGGACGGCGGGTGGAGCACTACAATGGACTCACTCCGTATCTTGTCTACAGTAAAAGCGACTAATGCCGTCATAGCAAGTACAACAGGTGCAGCGGAGTAATGAAACTCGCATCGCCCGGCCACTTTTCCATTCTTCCGCCGGAAAGCCTTCTCTCGCAGCACACTAAATAGCGTAGCCTTGTAAAAGAGGGCAACCTCCTTGGCCAATGTTCAAGATTTCCCTCTGCTGGCCGCGGGAGTGGGGTGTGTTTTTGTAAATTTCTTTAAGCAGACTCGTTCCACCAGGAGAAGTGCAATCAATTTTCATCCACCACCATTTTTTCATGCAGGAGAATCGAATCTCTGCACGCTAACCCCCACTTTTGAAGATGAAAACAACCCCGAGGCGGGGATGTTACTTGTTGCATGCGCTGCAGTAGCCGTTTGTGAGCAACGGTTCTTTGGAAGCGAGCAACGATTATTGCTCTGTACCTGTTTGGGGTTTCCGCCTGGTTCAGAACTTCCTAGCTCCATGCGACGGACCAGATAAAAATCCAGAAACCGCAACAAGCATTCTGCCTGCACCACACTGTAAAATATTCCTTCACTGGCCGAGATAAAAGGAAAAGGAGTCGCGGTTCCTGCAGCCCGACTAGCCCCATCGTGCACAAAATTATGAATTTCCTGCTCGACTGAATGCGTAGAGCCAGATGTTTGCTAAAAAGATCCCGCGGTCTTATTAGGAAGCCAATCGCTGCAGCTGGGTTGGAGTCATCTCTACTTAAATGTGTAATTGCCACACCCCAATGGGGGGTACGTGATATTGCGTGGCGCTAATCGAGGGGTAGTTCACACAAGTAATGGCTGATCTGGGATACCGTCTTTTTCGCTCAAATTTTGTACACGCGATCAGCAGACCATCCCCTTTCGAGCGAGCCCTCCCCCACTCCGATCCGACGAACTTTAGAATTTCGTCCAAAAAAAATGCCAAGGTATAGCCCATGAATTTTGCTCGAATTGATCGGAAATTTTTTTGGCGCGATTTCGGCGTCAGTCGAGAGGGCGGAGTTCAGAGGCTCCGAAAAAACTGCCCCCACCACGGGCCGCCTCTGGGTTCCCGAAATATGAGCCAAAAACCAAAATTTCATGCTCGCGGGCATTTTACTGGGTGATTTCACGCAAATCACTCTGGCTCCGCAAATACGCGGTATTTTTCGCCCAAATTTTGTACACGCGCTCAGCAGACCATCCCCTTTCGAACGAGCCCTCCCCCACTCCGATCCGACGAACTTTAGAATTTCGTCCAAAAAAATGCCAAGGCCATGAATTTTGCTCGAATTGATCGGAAATTTTTTTGGCGCGATTTCGGCCCGGTTTCGGCGTCAGTCGAAAGGGCGGAGTTCAGAGGCTCCGAAAAAACTGCCCCCGCCACGGGCC
>QYTT01084223.1:0-21660 GCA_006980735.1 Dasypogon diadema
GACACCGAAATGTAGGTTGCATGTTTTCTTCTGACCAAACTTTTATTCTTCTAAGCTATTTTCTTTTCGGCTTCGGGATGGGTTATTTCGAAAACGAAAAGAGATAGGTGGATTGCATATACATATATCAAAGTAAAGGGAAACTTATAAGGGTTCCAAATTATGTCAGAAAAATACATTTTCTGAAAAATCTGCGTATTTTTGTGAGAAAAGGGTAAAAAACTTCAAAATTTTTACTTTGAAAATTCGTAGCTCCTAAACGAAAAGGAGCAGAAGAGTAAATAAGCACTCATTTGAAAGCTACTAGTGTTCTTTACGATATGGCATACAATTTTTGGTTTGTCTCGTAGAGACCTATGACTGAACGCACACTTGGTCACTTTAACTGGGACACTTTGTATGTGAAACAAAGATCTTTATGAGAGTATGCAGCTCAAATGCAACGCTCTTCATCTAGGTATGGTAAAAACGAGAGTAATCTGTTCCAAGGCAATACATATCTTTGTTTCGATTTGAACTTAATACAACTCTATTTCTCACCAAAAATTTTGAATGTTGAATAGAGACTGGCTCCACAGATTGTGAATAGTAGAATACTCGCTTACTATCAGGGCAACCTCGAATAAGTAATAAGGCGCCCTGAACCAAACGTCTATAATCTGCATAGCTGAGGGAAGCTTAATTTCTAATATGCGGAGGTGCCCTCCGGTTTCAGACTAGTCTCCAATTGTAATGCGCGGCCTTGCAACGTGGGACCATACACAACAAGCAGCAGACAAAACACACAAGAAACATCCAAAAAGAATAGCTCTCCTCAAATTGTGGCAACAACTAAGAGAAGCAAACAAAGTGGAAGACACACGTTTAATGGAACAGAGGAAATAACAAACCTTAAATTACCCGATGACGTTGAATTGCTTATTTCAAATTATACAACCAACGAAAAGGAAGATAGTAAACCGTGTCGCTAGTGCGATAGTCGTGGTGAAGAAAAAAGAAGCGTTCGTAAGATCTATACGTTGACTATCGCAAGCTCAACGAAAAAATAATCAAAGACAGATACCCGTTACCGATCATCAAAGACATTTTGGAAAGCTTTTGTAATGCTTGCGTTTTCACTACTCTCGACTTATGCAATGGATTTTTTAATGTAAATAGCGCGGAAAAATATGAGTTTCTGAAGGATTCTTTCTGAACACTATTTTTTAGCCTTTGATACGAAAAGGTGGTCTTCTAATCTACATGAACGACATATTATTATTATTAGAGACATTCGAGGGATATCGAATCATACCTCTGTACACGGGTCCCTTTTCGTCCTTCTGCCAAAAGCCATCTGTAAGTTCCCTGACGGAATCCTAACTTCGACATCCCTTGTTTATTCGAGCATTTTTTTGTAAGTTAGCTGTCCTATGCTAACCATACGGCTGCCGGTAACAGTCAACCTCCTACTCGTCAAAGCCGGGCAATCGCACACAATGTGCTCCGCCTTCTCAGTATACACCAGACAAAGCCAGCACTTATCATCCCCCAGGATATCCCATCCGGAGGAGTGTTCTTCGCCCCAAGCTTAGAACTTTCCTTTTAATCGTTCCGCCCGACAGCCTAATCGCCTTCCTAGCCTGTCGGCACGCCGTTATATTTTCCCACTGATTTTGGTGCTCTTTTATGACCCACTCCTCGATTATACATGGACGATATAATTATACCCTAAATTTAGAAAGACGAGTAAACATTTCAGATTGCTCAAGAACATGGTTCCATAATTAAGTGGCGTAGGTGTGTTTCTCAAGCGAGGCATTACCTTACTTGAGCTTGTGGTTGAGGCAGAAAATTTAAGATCCTCGAAGGAAAAGATAGCGGCCGTCAAGTGCTTTCCAGTCCCCAAAAATATCAAACAAGTGCAAAGCTTTTTAAGACTCACAGGTTTCTTTAGAAATTTTATGCCCCAATATTCAACCATCGCTTTCCAACCAGCATTCTCCAGGATTGTGAGTCTGTGAGGTAGACCATTATCTTTGGCATAGTTGTTGACTTATGTCTCAGGACTATTAGGCTATTAGCTTACGTTGCAAGTCAGTGAAAGTTCATTAAATCCTCATTCTTAAGATTAATTTACATAACAACAACATGCGTTTTTGTTGAAAACCTGAACGAGATGGTCTTATTGATTGATGATATGTGTAAAAAAAAAAAGAACAAAGAATGAAGGGGAAACTAAAACTGTGTTCCAGCGAGGAAACTGACATTTTAACTTGTAAAATTTTGTCGGCATATGTTTTGTCTTCTTTTGTATTTTATCATGTTAGCTTTACTATCTCGCTCGCACTATTTCCTTGCAATATTTTAATAATATAATTTGGCCTTTAGTCAATAAAATTAAAAGAATCACAATAAGGCCACAAAAAATGAGGGCTTTTTGGTCTTTCAAGTGGATCTTGACCCCTACATGGTCGAATTAAAAGGTTTCGAGTCGACATTCATAATAGAGCCCTTAATTTTTTTTTTGCATCTTTGATAACGTAGAAAAGTATTTTTTTGTTTTAACCTAATATGAATTCAATGTACCTGTTTTATTTGACATAAATCATAAAATACATAAGATACATTTTTACGGGTCAATATGAGACATAAAACTTCGTACGTGCGGCAACATCGCTACAGACCATGCACAGCGAAAAGAGTTCATTAATTGGATAATTGAAAAAGAAGTGAACGGTGAATTCTCCAACAAAATCAGCTTCAGCGATGAGGCCAGGTTCATGTTGATGTCTTCATAAACAGCAAATTTGTCGCATTTGGAGTGACAAAAACCCACATGTGTTTCATGAGATGACAACGCATCCCAAACATGTCACCGTTTGGTGCAGATTTTGGGCTATCAACAACATTGGAACATTTTTCTTTGAAAACGCTGCCGGCATAGATCTCGAAGACGTAAAACGATGGAATTAATGGTCGTGTAATCTCCCGTTTCGGCGATCTGAATTGGCCGCCTAGATCGTGCGTCGTAACGTCTTTGGACTTATTTCTCTGGGATTTTTTGAAGTCAAAAGTTTATGTCAGAAAGCCCACGACCACCCAAGCCTTGAAAGAAAAGATTAGGAGATGTATCACAGAGATCTAGCCACAATTCGGATCAGATAAGTTCAATGCATTATTAAACAGTAAGACTGCAGCTGTGATCGGTTGCCTGAAACCATAATTTGTTCGACGTGGGGGAACGAAAAGAAAGTGCCTCATCCTCAAAGGTCCAATACCAATATAAGACAGCAGCTCCGGACAGTGAATACGGTAAACTAATACATCTCAAAAGAAAACAACGAAGTCAGTTTTCCTACGGCTAGCAAGTCTCTAGTCCCAAAAGTTTACAGCGAGCGTTATAAGGAGGCAGTGAGATAGACCAGTTTAATTTCCGGATAGCAAAACTAGTGAAAAATTTCTGGACCCTCTCAATTCTCTCCACATGCACACAGTAATTCGGGGACCAAATAGTAGAAGCAAATTCCAGGTGAGGCCTGACAAGAGATACTAACAACGACTTTAAGGTAATGCTAAATCGTGATTGAAAATTTCGTCAAAAGAACACAACTGTGCTAGCAAAGCAGAGGACATTTACCAGATGTGCTGCTACATACATAATCCCAACGAGCAAGTATAATGAGCTCAGCAATGGATCATATGAAGACTTTCATCTTGTAGAAAGTAAAGAGGATTCAGCTGAGAGAGATGAGCAGCAGGATGGCCGAATTGAACGGTCTTGTTATAACGGCCATCTCCATAATCCTATCGGTGTATGTACTACTTTTGTGTTTCTTTTTCTATATGGTCAAATTTCATAATCTTGTATAATAAAAAAACAGTATTATTATAATTGTATGTTGAAAGCTTCTATTTATAATCTCTCTGCAAAAGACTGATTTTCTCCAATTATCTTTCCACCGTTTCACACCTTTTAACGAACTTAATGCAAAAATATCTAAATTGGAACAACTGCCTGCTAGTTCTCGATAATTATCTCTGAGCAAAGGAAAAGATAAGATAATGAAAAACAATTGAATAGAAGAAAGGAATCCGCCCATAACCCAATTCCCACTATTTTCAATGATTCTGTATTTTCACACTCTCTTTGCTTTTACATACCTGCCAATTTATCAGCAAATATTTCGTTAAACTTGTTTTTGGATCCTCTATACGAACAAAGGCATACATAATTTTTCCACTGTTTAGATCCTCACACATTTCATCTAGCCCACCCTCACCACTGCCTACCACTTTTAATTCGTTCGTTTGACCTTCATAACCGTACAACGCCCTAGAACATATTTTATTCATTTTATTACCTGGAAAACGCAAATATATCTTAAAATCCCTACCAATCCGTAGTACTTTTGTCATCAAGAACATCCTTCCAAGCGGCGATGATTTTCTCTCGGTTTTTCTCAAAACTTACGGACATCTTACGAATTTACTGCGGCTCTATCACAAGTAATTTAGTCTTTAAGTTTTATTTAATTCGTATTCATAATAAATGCGAGAAATTTTAGTGATGACTGAGACGATTTTCTACTTTTAAGTATTGCGAGCAAAAGCAAAACACTCAACCGGAGGAATGAGGTTTGACACTTGAAGAAAAGTGCACGGTTATTCGGAAGGTATGCTGAAGAGGGCAACAACTTCTTATGTGGGGCCATCAGGTTAGTGTATCTAGCATAAATATGCTTAGATTCTTAAGAGATGTCGCTGAATACGTTTTAGATATAAATTTATGTGTTTGGGCGCGTGGATGATTATTTTCGAGAATATTAGGAATTTTGTGCGCTTTTAGGATGTTAGTTTTAATTAAAAGCATTAATTTGGATGAAGTGTCCATTATATTTAGGACTACGCATGAAGTTTTTCCTGTCTTTCAGTTTTATTCAGATTTGATGGAATGTGTCGTCAAAGAATTCGGTTTAAATGTTATGAACTGGAGAAAAAAGTTGTTGTTGGGCCCAGGTGCTTTCCAAAGAAGCAGTCTTCATTATTAATAATTACCAATATTAAATTTCGATTGAATTTCTTACAATCATCCGTGAATTCCCCATCTCAACTGCTGCCATCTGCAATCACCTTTCAATAAATTAGTTCACAACTTCACCGCCGTGATGGCACTGCAAGTCTCAGTCGTACTGCATTCCTCGCATTCCTCACATTCCATCGACTCTCGAGTGTGAACTCAAATGTCAAATAAACAATCTGCAGAGGAATTTGAAATCGCGTTTAGGGGGCAGATTTTCCTGTGCTTTACGCTAGTTGTGACGTTCTTCCGCGAGTGGAAAGTTTAACCATCGGAACGAAGTACACAATCGCACTGAAGTTCCGATCTAGCGCAACGAATATCCGTTGTAAAACAAGATAAAAGTAGTGAACTGAGAAAAAGTCCAATTTCTGTGATAAAAATATTAAAAATTTCATTTCTGTGGTGTTCCTCAACGCAAAACGCCGATGCTACAGATAAAAATCATCCGCAGTGGCCAAGAAATGAGAAATTCGCGTAATCTCTTGTAGAATAATTTGTTGCGTTCCGTTTTGTTGTGTGTGCTGCTGTGTGAGAAATTTCGTGTGGAATGCGGCTGCTGATTGTCTGCCTCCTCTGCCAGCCAGCCGGACCTTTGTATTGATTTTCACATATTTCGGGGTATTTGGATGTGTGCGAATTTTTTGGGGACAACAAGTCCACAAACACACACAGTTCAGTATCGTTTTGGAGGACTAAAAAGGATCTCTGGACAGCTTTACATTGGACAGTGGAAATTTCACAGTTTCCTCACATTTTTACGGGCAAAAGTGTTCAGTGCGGTGACATAATTCCTCCCAGTGCTGATATGGAATCACCTCTAGAAGTACTCTCCCGAGCTGCTACCATGGTCCAGGATAATGCAAACGGTAAGTGGATCCTTAAATTTGTGACATTGAAGCAATTAGATTCTGGTTCCCGGTACACAACTACTACGGCAAGGTCCTACATATTCTGTAAACAATGGCTTTTTCAGTCACCCTGTGTACGGGCGCATTCCATGTCATTTCTTCGCCTCTCATTTCGAGGCATTCGGCCGTGCAAGATTATTCTCGTGGGGGCTGCCAGAGCATCACTTTTTCATGCCTAAAATTGTGTTTATGCTCTGCTGGCCGGAGCCGCGAAGTTTTAACACGTATCGCATCATCGATAAATTTGTTTACGAATATTTCAATTGAGAATTTTGATGATAACCCTTTGGCTGGCCAGCGAATGATTTATTTTGTTTTTGGAGATGAATTTGATCTTGTTGCATGAGAATGAACTGGGCTGTGTGGGTCAGAAAAGTATCTGCGTGTCTGCTTTGAAGTGTTTTCGTATTTAAGACAACTATTTAATAGCAAGGTAAATACGGCACTAAGAACTATGGCCAAGTCCGGTTAAGGCAACAAAACATGCATTTGTTCATCAATAAAATATCCTAATAGGAAAAGCTGAATACAAAAAGTTTGCGAATGCATCCACTGCTTAATTGAAAAGACAATTTGCTAAAACTGTTCTCCCAAGATGTGTTTGGCCTGTACGTAAGACAATTTGAATACCACGACAGAATATATTGCGTGTCCTAATTAATAAAATTCATATAATAGAGACAGTCTTCAAGGTTGGGTCATCCAAAACGGAATTTTGGTAGAAGAAATGCTAATAATAATTGTTATTCTTATAACAAGAAAGTGTATCCTCCAAGGGGATTTTCTGATCCCTGTTGTGGATTTGTCTAACACTGATTCGAATTTCGTATTTCCTGGCTCCACCTCGATTCTCCACTAAGGCAAAAAATCTATTCGTCATGCTCTCAACGAGTTTTGTTAAAGTTTGAAGTTCACAACTGTCCTCAGCGCGTTTAAACTGTTATGTTACTTATTATTTGCATCAATTCGCCTTACCAGTATCCCCCATAAGTTTTCAATTGGATTCTGTTCGGGCGAGCAGGTAGGCCAGCTCAAAACCATCCAACCATTATTTTCTTGCCTTGCTTCTATGGATGGCAGCGATAGCGATGTAATTTTGAAAAACACACTGTTCGTTTTAATGGCCATTCCAAAATGGCAAAAGTTTTCCTTTCGGAACTGTAATGTATTCGACACTGTCCATTCCAATGCAAGGAGAGGCTAACGGAAGTACCTCCGAGGACGAAAAACCAAACTCCCAAACCATTAAACTCCTTCCAGCAAAATTTTGTCTCGAAAAGTCCATTTGTTCCTTTCTAGGATCCCTCCAATAGCATTGCGCCGTCAAGATTTGATTTTTTCTCCCCAAAGAAAGTGATATAAAGTATGAATAAGAATAATAATAACCGTAAAAAAAGTTATCATTTTTTTAAGTACGAAAGTACAGCAAAAACAATTTTGAAGTTGTTGCGTTTAAGTTCAAGAGAGTCAAGTTTAATGAGCTTGCGCCTATCTAAATAAGGAGCCAAGGAAGGTCATAAAGCGTGAAACCAAAAAATCGACGCTAAACAGCCTTGATGCAATCAATGTGAACACTCTAAAATGGAGACCCAAGACAGCAGGCGTACTCCAGAATTTGTTTTAAAAAATTGCAGTAAGGGAGCCCCGTGAAATAAGCACCTTCAGATTTTTCAGTCCATCTCTTAACGAAGCTCAGGGTCGAATTAGCCTTCTTAACAATCGCGTCGATGTTTGACCACGCTCACAAGCCTTTAACTCTATCAAGTCTCGTCAGTACGCAACTATCCAAAACTCAAGACCAATCTAATTCTCACAGTTGTACATTTACTTACATTAAGTGGAAGATAATTTATAGAACACCAAGGCGTCGAAGTCAGAATTTGGACATTAATGGACAGAGATGCAGGGAACAATAGACGCTGAGAGGGGGATATAAGTATGAACAGTCAGTTTATTACAAATCAAACCATTCTAAAAAGTCCCCAAAAAGAGTACACAGTGAAAAAGAGCACCTGGCGAATTAAAGCCTGAAATAGATAACACAAAACAGAAACTAACGAATAAGAATAGTGAAGCAGAAACACCATCAAGAAAAAAACATCACATAAATTAACAAATAGCAGCCGGGTCAGAGCTTTCGTTGCCCCCTAGCCTCAATGAAGAAGGGTAAGCGTCCATTCCTCGCTTAGAATTCACAAATTTCCCAGAACTACTTCTGAAAGCCTGAGACGAACTGATCACAAAAATCTGAATAAATGATCTCACTCCTTTATAGGCAAAATCTCTTCCAAGCTTTACTTTTTAAGATTTTAAAATGTTTTGGTAAGACAAAAAATGACTATTTGCTCTTGATGTAGAAACACATTGCAAAAAACAAACAGTTTGTCGTAAAAGACAATGAAAATGCTGCAGTCATAGGATCGAAAAGCAAAACAATCTAGAAGCAGATTGATTAGACATCACGAGGATCAGGGGAACCTGACACCGCCTGACGAAGATTTCACCAGGTGCTGGGTGGTAAATAAATAGGATGGAGTATGCCAATCGATTTTTTAGAGTGTCCTGATCACAGCTTTTGCTCTAGACCCCCTTAAAATCACTCGTTTTTCCTCAAATTTATGTTTGAAAATTATTCATTTATCAAAAAGTGTGATCACTTTAAAGGCTTATAAGTCCTTTCAAGGACATTGCAAGATCAAAGTTGAGCACTTGTAGGAAAGACGAGATTTCATATTTCCATCCAAGTGTTACCCCAATGTGTTACAATTTATGCACAAAAGCTTGACTTATTGACCCTTAAATTTGAATTTTTGCAAAAATTTTCATAAAAATTTGGTGCCTTCTCCTTAATCTTATGAAATTTTTACACTAAGGGCATTTTCTTTTAAAAGGTGACCCATTAACAACCCTTTACGACAAAAAAATGATTAGCTTTGGGTTTTTATGTGGAACTTTTTTAACAATAAGTGCTCTGTGTGGCTCTCTTCTTGCAAGGTGCATATTTTTGCTCTGGAAATTAAAGATCTTTCCAGTACAGTTCTAAGCCGAGGGTTATTTTTCATTTGAGCGCAAGCGTCGCAAATTATTTCCTACACGTCTTATGTGATTTTGATACACATGATCTTTTAGATGATCTAATGGGTTTAGATCAGGAGATCTTGTTGGCCAGGTATAAGGTCGACCACGTCCAATCCACCTTGGGTTATAAATTTCATTTAAAAAGCACCTGAATTCAGAAATGGGTTGGATCACTATCGTGCATGAACCCAATTCTTCGTCGTAAAATTAGTGGAATTTTCTCCTCTAATTCATTCTCAAGGGGGTCATATTCGAATATCTCTTTTGTTGATAGTTCAAAACTGCAAAAGTCCTAATAACTGACCACCCACAATTTCGCATCAAACTATTATTTTAAAAGTAATTTGGAGACTATTCGGAAGAATTCCCCTAGGGTTATCATCTACCTGGAATTGAAGATTATGGGAGTGGATACTTCTAATTCTTCTGAAAATTGTTTCATCAGTAAACATAATATCTAAAATAAATTTTCCTATCGTTATTTTGACGATCCAACAATCATCGCAAAAAATTTTCGGCTTTCATAATCTCTTGATTCCAGAGCTTGTATCAGTTGGTAAAGGTATAGGTGGTATCCTGCAAAATATTAGAACACCAAATGTAAGGGCAATAGTGTCAAAGAATACGTCAAATTTTCTCCTTGCCAGCGAGATACAAAAGGTGTAGAAAGTTGCTGTCTACCTTCTAAGGTTGCTATCAGTTAAGCAACGTCCAATGAAAATACACTAAAAAATTAGAAAAATGCACTCCTGTTCCTGAAGACAAACATGAAGAAAAGCATAGTACTTTTAATCATACCTTTGGGATTGGACACAATGTCCGCTTTTCTACGTCTCTCACAGGATAAGCTGTCGAGTACTTGAGGAAAACGAATGTACCATCCGTATTAAGATATCTTTTCTAAAAAATTTCTAAAAGACCAAATTTTGAATTACCCACAAACTTGTGGCTTTTTCAAAAGCTTCAAAATGGTACCATAAGGATTCATGTTTTTGAAGAATGTCAAAACTTCTAATAGAGAAAGTTCCAAAATGTTTTTAGGCATTAGCTGTAAACCTAGGTGTAGTTATCACGTGAACTAGAACCAAATAAAATATGGGCTCTTCAATTTAGTAATATTGAACTTTCTTTTATACATAAAAAGTTCAATTCTGACCAGTTCAACTTCTTCTACTTCACGCGAGAACGGCGTATGTTTTTTTTTTAAATAAATAAATACCTAAATAAGTAAATACCTAAACCAACAGGACAACCCTATGATCAGCTTAGGCGAAGGGAAATTTTAGGGAAAAAGAAAATAGGGAAATTTTAACCTGACAAATGTTTCAGGTAAGCCAGCAATTTTACTGTGCAACCTCCTAGCGAGTTCACAAGTCTCTTCTTCATGGATAAATCACCGTGTCTTTTGCGGCACTCGCCTCAACCAGCTTAGCCACCGGCGTGGTATTGACAAAATTTCATGTTATTCTGAAAACTCATTTTTGGGATTTTATATTTAACAATTAAAAAGCTTTTTTTTTAAATAAACAAACCCTTGAAGCTTTCAAATTTGTCTTGTTTGTCTTATTAAAAGGACATGATTTTGTGGACCTACCTCAGCCAGAGATGGCAGAACCATAGAGGAATCCTTCCCTTTCCTTGTACGCCGCTTTTATTCATTTTTTTCTGTCCGTTACTGTTATCCAGAACAGTCTCTTTTGTGGAGAACTATGCCCTACGGATTGTGATGGCTTCCGAATCCGATGGCGAGTGCCCCGAGTTAAACTCCCAATACTTCCATGATTCTTAGTACCTACATCTGAAAATCCAATTTTTAATGAAACTGTAGTTGTTTGTATTTCAGCTCCGATGATTTTGATTGTTGAAAAAAGTGTTTTGGAACCAGTTACTTTGAAAATAGAGTTGAATCTGCTGTTGGAATTTTGCATGTACCCATCAAGATAATTCGTCTTAAGATAAATCTGCGTAGTCGTATGCCCATCCGTTTTTGGATATGTCCGATGCATTCTTCGACACAAGAATCTTAAATCAATATGAACTTGATTCAAGAATAATTTTAAAAGTTTTCGATCGTCAACTTTCATTTACTCTGTCAACACACATCCTTCGAGGCTCTGAGATAAAACAGTTTGCCATAAAAACAAGTTTACAAAATTAATTCGCCTGGTAACCTTGGAAGATTATCTTTCTGTATCTGCGTTATTTCTGGAAATTCCAAGAAATGTTTTTTGCAGTTTACACACCTTCCAATTTTCTAAATATATCTAGAAAAATCGAGTTTTTTCCCCAGGTAAGTTGAAAACAACCTTAATCTACTATATTTAAATCTCCCACTTAATCCAGGGCTACAGTTCTGCTGACAGAAGACTAATCTTTAGAAGTCAATACGTATTGCTATAAAATCAATAGATCCAGTGTCAACATTTGCCAAATTGGTCAATATCAAGTCTCAAGTAGATTTTGGGCCATAAAAGTAAATATGTACCAGCTTAATTGGTCCAGAGTTCGGTCACAGATCAGGAAACTCATCTGTTTCTTGCGGTTGCGATCCCGGACACTCCTCCGTAAAGTAAGAAGTTGTATTGCGAACGTGTACAGTTTTTCTCCTCTGTTGGCGTGGCATCAAGTCCTGCACAGGGCGCGGCGATATATCTGAATATATCCGATATATCTTAACCATTGGTTGAGGCAATTCCACTGACCAAAATATTGTACTTGCGAATCCACTGGAATTTGTTGCACAGTTTTTGGTTCACTTGCAACATTTGTCAGGTTAATTTCCTAATCTCCTCTTCCCCAATTTTCCTCCTACTAAGCTGTGCTGTGTGCATCATAGGATAGACCTCTGAGCTTAGGCACAATACCTCAAAAAAAGTATAAAATTTATTTGAGATTCTGGGATATTTTTTATTAGACTTTTTTTTTAGCATATATTTTCACACTATAACCTCAGGATAGAGCTGCTTCCGAGATTTTCGGAACCTTTTAAGTATAGGTCTTAGGAATAAATCGCTAAATGATAATAGAGGGACAAAAATATCAGTTCTTCCATATATATTGACAAAAACAACCTTGATTTTGACTACACTGTAGAGAACATAAGGTATGGTAAACGTAAGTGCAGGTTCTGCCATTTTTGTTTATGTGACGTCGTGGCGTCAAAATCTGTGCTAAAATTAGTCATGAATGAAATATGCTCAGGGGAACATTATTGCAAACAAATAAATGAAAATTATGCTTAACTACTCATTTAATTCCTAAATTACTTAAAATTTCCATACAACTCTGACGAGGTGCGTCATCGGCCAGTTAAGAGCTATTAAAATTAAAATTTCACAAAAAACAAGAACACGACAATAACTCTTAAATAAAGTCATTAAATTTTCTGACACAAATAGTTTTTCTTCTTTTTGCAATTATAAAATCGAACAAAGTGAAAAAAAACACGAAAGAAGAATTTTCAAATTACATACATTCCTCTCGCGAAGGTCAGTGCAATCCAATTAAATGCAAACATTCCCAAAGGAAATAAAAATAGCCGCCGTGAAAAATTTGCTTACTTAATATCCCGAGGAATTTGAAAAATTCTCGTGATCTGCAGAAAAAAAAGGAGAAACGCTGCAATTTCAATCTAAAATCGCCGTAAAAACAAAGCATACAAAATCAATGAACATCAGATTTGTGTGGCCTTTTGTCATCTATTATTCCGCTGAGGAATGTGTTTGAGTCATTTGACTTTGAGTTTAATAGGCTATAAAGTACTTAAAATACCATCGGAGGATACACAAGATGAATTACAGGATTAATTCGGGTGAATTAGAGTTTGTTTAAGTAGATATTGGACGGAAGGTATTTACTTTTATGTGTAATAGGATTTGAGAAATATTTGAGAAAGAAGCAAAGCTACTCAAGAACTTCTGATGATTTAATTTGTAATTTGAATTCTTTGGTTTTAAATACCTGTTGGAGTTTTAATTGCAACGGAGGGAGATTATCACATATTTCTTGATGTCCTTAAGTCACGATGAGAGTTTCTTTTCCATTTGTGCTGTACAGGCATAAAATAGCAGATTGCAAGTTGCATATCTTGAATTCAATTCAATTGAATTTGTTAAATGATTACAATCAATACAATGAGCAAGAAGTCTTGAACGTAATACAACGAGAAGGAAAATAATATAGAATCGTAAGTCAACAGTATTAATTCTAAAAAAGATAAATATAAGTTATACTAACCATTTTATTCATAAACATAAAACAAGAAATTGCAGGGGAAAAACAAGTAATTAAAATCGGAATCATTAAAGTAAGTAAAAAAATCACACTTAAAATTGCCCAGAATACCCACTCACCTAAGAGAAGAAGCCGGTAGAGAATTCCATAATTTAACATTGACGAAATATGTACGACTACTTTGCAGGGATTCATATCTACGAAATAACATTTATTCCAATTAAAGATTCACAATTAAGTTTCTCAAATACGTAACTAGGTTTATTAGATTGAATAAATGTAAATAAGAATACTCAAATACTTTGATTGAAGTAATTGAGCAAAGAACAACCTAAAATCTATATAGCCTAAAGAGAAACATTTACGTATGTACTTAAAACGACGTGAACCATGTATATACAACTTTGACAATCGAGGTAAAGGCAACTGTGAGCTGTCTCAGTGATATAGAGTCCAACTAGCTATAAATAACGTCAGCGTACAAAATTACGAGCAAGCAAGCAATATTTTTAAAAGCAGCAATTTTACTGGACATAAGAGGAATGAAGTTCCACGGACTACGTAGTCCACCATAGATTTTAGCCACCACGATGTCGATATGATCAGAGAAAGTAGGGTGTTAGCTATGTAATTTTAGTTCAGATTTCTGCACGATCCGAGGAAAACAAATATCTTTCAATCCAAATAGAATTGATAGAATTGATTAACATTCCATGAACCGCCAAAGAGTGGTTTAGACCGAATTGCTGTAAATATTATAACAACTATATAAAATATATTCTAAGAAAGATTTAGGGTAGTCTTCAGCGGCTGAAATTGTTCCTTAATATCTTAATATCAATGAAACTGATAAAAATATTATTTATGCCGTTCCTTTTTAGTTTTAGATTGTGGCATCAGAAAGATTCTAGTGTTATTTACCGACAGTAGTGTAGCATTGCGTATTTTTTATGGCTTTATAATCGTTTGATCCCACTACCCATTAAAATCATCAATAAAAGGACATCTGATCGCTTAAGATTTATTGTTAGCTATCAATATCTCAATTTGACTATATTATTCTTGATGATTCTCACCTTGTTCATCCAATCGGCCTTTTTATTTTTCACCTTGATGAGATATAGCGTTGTTGTCCGGTTGACTTGTTCAAGAAATTACTTTTACATTATTTCATTAATTTATGAAATGAGCAATTCGTTTAGGTTTGTATCTGCCAGTGTGCTGTCCGTTTCTCTGCTTTTCATCTGCATTGTTTAATATTCTTGATTCCGCTATTTTTCAGTAAATCGGTATCTTTAAATCTTTCTTTTCCAAATTTAACTATTTATCTCAAATACTCTATAAATCTTTATTATTATCATTTTCCTGCTTATTTGAATTGAATTGCCTATGTGCCCCAAAAAAACTACGTCACTGTTAATAGAATTGAGCTAAAGAAGTCCATTTTGAGTTGTGAATTAAGGGGTATCTAAATATGTTAAATTAAAAGGCCTATAAAGTTAGCACCACACATTTGTCCAAATTAAGTGAAAAGTATTTCAAAATTTGTCGTTTTTTTGTCGTAAATTTATCGTGAAAAAAATATTTTTGTCGTTGTAGATACTATTTATCAAAAAATTTCGAAATTTTATGATAAAATGTACAACGACAAAATTATTTTTTTCACGATAAATTTACGACAAAAAACGACAATTTTTGAAATACTTTTCATTTATTTTGGACAAATGTGTGGTGCTAACTTTATACACCTTAAATTGAAAAAAAATCAATGTGACTTCAATATTTCTTATATAAGGCAGTGAGACACGTGGTGGAATTCCATTTTACTAATCAGCTCCCAGACATTATTGACAGATTTTTCATTGCAATAATCTGGACAACTTTAATACTCCAACTGCAAAGTTATCAATGAATTGCACTCCCAAAGCAAACGAAAGTTTATCAATTGCCCAAAGAATGTTATCACCGAATCTATTTTAACATTATAGACTGCTGCGACGCATTCACTTTATTTATTTTTACACGAGCAAATATTCGCGCCAAATTATCAGCCGAAATTCCTTTGGATCGGTGCACGCAACCCCTGAGTTACTTACCCCCCCGTCCTTATCACTGAGAATGCTAATTTTCACTTCACCATTGATTGCTTGCTAAATTGACCTACTATGCAAAGCGCGGCTAGCTATCCAGCGCTTACTAAAGTGTAATGGGAATTGTAATTGAAAATTTCTGAACGTACTCTAACGTCCCGTGAGCGGCGGTTAAATTTGTAGCAATGATCGCACTTATTGACCTTGCGCTAACATTGCATGCAAAGCGAGTCCGTCCTCCGTCCTCTGTCCATTGCCTGCTTACTTATGCGCACTGAGCTATGCTGCCCAATTACATTAATCGGTTCGTATGACGCACCTTTTATCATTTGAGCCGGGAAATTATTGCTGGCAGCCGCACTATTTTGAATCGTTGGCTTTTGCAATTTTGTCAACAGTTGAAAGACTCAGGAGTTGTGCAACAGCAAATTACAAACTGTGCGATTACTTTAACGGCTGCGCAAGCCGTGGGTCTATCGATCGCTTTCAATCTTTGAGGACGACTTTAACAAGTGACGAAATCCATGGCAACCTAAAAACAGTGAAGCCGCCGCACTGACTACCATCAACGTCCATTTCCGGTAAGCAATTCATTTGCATTAAGCACTTCTTTGGTAACATAAGCCACGAGTACGAGTGCTATTACTACCCTTGCTCGCCTGGGCAATTTATTTTCTGCACTGTCGAGCAGCAATCAAGCACTCAAGCGCCGGCTCAAGACGTCAAAGTCACAAGACTTGTGAATGAAAGGAATGTTGAAATCTGAAAAATTGAACGCAGCGAATTCCAGAAATGTTCGCGTCACATTTCAATGGAATCTTTTCAACGTGCGTCCAAATTATGGTGTGTTATTTTGAGGTGGATTCCCACACTTTAATGTGTTTTAAAAAAATACAAACGATCTCTATTTATTCTGGTGATCGTTGATCGAGCAAAGATTATTCTCTTTTTCACCATCTTGCTAGCCGGGACAGGAGATGTCCCCCCGGCAGCAAATAGCCAACACATGCCTTCGCCGTTGAATGCTTAACAAGAAAATAATAAATTGTTGGCGGGAAGTCACGTTTTAGTGACGTCCATTTCGATTGCATTCCCTCTTAAATCAACGTTCCTTGCATGCTTCGATTTGAAAAGTGACATGCAAGATATACGCAAGAATTTCGCTTCTTCGGCTCATCGGCCGCTGTTTACTTACTTCAAAAAAGATCGAAAGTCACTCGTACTTTTGTCGCACTCATTTGCAATTTAAGTAGAAATTTTCTTTTATTAGAAAATATGCATTGGGTGTGGTGTCGCATTCTTTAGTACCAAACTACAATATTAGATTTTGTATGCGATTTGACACTGATAGAATTTAAATGCTTTCATTTTGTATTTAATGCAGCTGATGTCCTTCAGCAGTAATATCGTTCTTCAAAGTATTTTACATGCTCAAGTGACGCGGTGCAAGTACGCTAAAATATAAAATGCAAAATGCGAATCAGGTCTTGTTTGTCCTTTCCCAGAATGGCAGCATTGATTGTCGAATCGTTATGCTGAAAAGTGCGTTTTTTAACTCAAATAGGTACCTTTTTACTCTTGACAACTTTAGTACTTTCTTTTCAGTTAGAATTTAAAATATTCTTAGCGCTAGCTCAGACTACACTCTTGAATGAAACTTGAATCCACTTTTTATAATCCAAAGTAACAAGTCATTTTGATCAAAATAATTAAAATATAAATATATACGTTGGTATGGTATGGACGGCATTAACCCTGGGTTTCTTAAACACCACGCCGGTAGTCCAGCGGCCCGAGGCACACGTTTACAGATTTTCTCCATTGTTGCCGTTGGGTTCGAATCCCCCACAGAACACGACGATTTGTCTGGGTACCAGTGGTTGAGACAATTCTACTAACAATTTACTTGCAACTATGTTGCACAGTAATAATTTGATGCCAAATATTGTGGCTTACTTGCAACATTTATCAGGTTAAAATTTCCCAATCTCCCTATCCTTAATTTCCTTCCGCCAAAGCTGTGCTGCGTGCATCATAGGATTGTCCCCTGAGCTTTATATTTGCACCCAATCACATTTCCATTATTCCATATTCTGAACTCCACATACCAAAGTCAGTGTAAATCTTCGAAAATACCTAAAAGCGATTAACGTGAATGATTATAGGCCCATATCAATTTTGCAATATCTCTCAAAGGCTTATGAGATGTTACTGCACCAATTCAGTTTTACATATAACAATCCGCATATAGCTACACTGCTCTGATCAAAAACTTACGTTACTTAACTTTTTCGACATGGTTGACCACACATTGCTAATATATAAACTTTATAATTTTTTCAATTTCTCCAGCAGTTCGTTCAAGCTTTTGTGGTCTTGTTTTAGGAATTAGCAATAGAAGGTCTTTTGTAATGGAAACTTTTCGACCTGGTTGCTTGTCTCCTGTGGAGTGCTCAAGGATTTATTCTCAGTCCTCTCCTATTCCACATTTTTATTAATGACTATACTACTGTTATTCGTAATTGCTCAGCAGGAAATCAAGAAATTGATGAACACGGTAAAGAATAATTTCATCGAAGAATAATAGAAGTCACTAGCATCAATCGCATAGTAATGCAAAGGGTAAGACAACAGAGACTATTGATGACAAGGTAATGCAGAAGGTATTCCACTAGAGAAATTTACGTTTTCTGGTTCATCGTGTTTATTTCTTAATTTTGAGTGAAAGTTCTTATATGCTTATGAGAACGAAGGAACAAAGTAGGACGGCAGTAAAAATTCAACACTTACATGAAACCTTATTTTTATCCTTACATTTCCATCAATGAATCAATGAAAGAATATCTGTAACAAAGAGTAATTCATGAATTTCCAATGATATCCCTGTGTTGAAATTCATTGATGTTGGGAATGTATAGTAGTGTTAATATGTTCATTACATCATTACACATATCCTACTGTAACTTCCATCTCTATGTTGATGATTCACAAATACATGCTACTGGAAATAATTATGACATAACTTATCACTTCTTAGGTTTTATAGAATTTTCTATCACGATATAAAATTGTTGCTGTTAATACAGTATCCCGACTATAAATATCAAAATTGAAAGAAGTTATAGAGTACCTACGTTCTTATAGTGAAAATTAATTAAAGTTTATATAAACCATTGGAGTAAATCTTTGGACATTTTGAATATTAACGAATATCTGGCCTTCATATCTGAATGGACCCGACTCAACGGACTTTTTCTTGATTTTGGTAAATTATCGCGATATATAGAAACATCTTTACACCAAGTACTAAGTAGGACTGCGATTTCCTACAGAGAATTTCAAAAATCTAGGAATGATATTAAACACAAAACTGGCCTGGGAACAACGCATATCACTTCCATCGTATCCAAAATCTATACAACGTTACGTAGATTATCTGTGTTCGTTTTTCTTACGCCGCTTAGTACCAGTAAAATCCCTCATAGTATCGCGGATAACATATGGACGTGATCTATTTTATTATTGAACTATGAGTCAAAACGAAGGCTTAACGTTGCGTTTAGTTCCTCTTGCAAATTTTCAATCCCCTTGTAGAAGCTTGGTGTGGGTGACCATAGAGATGACCTTCGCTTAAGGGTTGATTCGAGTGTCGGATCTGGAGAAAGCCATTCATTGCGTAATCTGGCGAGCAATAAAGTGCAAACTACATGTACCTCGCTGTTTTTTGTTGGTCTCACACATATACCTCACCAATTTCATATAGGTGTCTTTTTACAGTTGACCACCTAGACCATCTAGACTCTAAGGCGTCATTGTCAAATCCAACTAGTAGTCCACTTTGGGGCCGTGTCAGTTAAGTCATAACCACTAGCAGAAAATCTTCTTAACCGTTTTACTATGGTTGTACTAATATATTAAAGTTTTTACACTAAATTATGGTTAACTATATTAGTCATTATCAGATTCCCTCACTCCATTTAGGCTACAAGTAGCAACGAAAATTTGTATAAATATTTTTTTTTGTTTTTTTCTCATTGTTCAGTAACGAAATTATTATGTAAATTTGCGAACTAACCTTGAGTACCTCTTACTTCTATTTGCTAGAACCATATGGAATTGTTTGTTTTTCAATTGCTTATGAATTGAACTCTAATTGCAGACACGTTGGGCTCTAGAAATTGAAATTGGGAGATAAAAAATGGTAAAACATCCTACCCCCAGCAAAAAAAGCGAAGTTGCTTTGTACGTCAAATCTTCTTTCGTGGTTTACTTTTGTGCTGCTTTATCTAGAGTAAGGATTACAATTGCACAAAACCGTGTACGGTGAAACACATATCAAAAGTGTAACAGTTTGTGGCGCCTTTAGATTCAGGGAATCTGGATGCTAGGCTAGAGCATCCAATATCCGGCCATATTTTTGGTTCCGCGATTTCGGTACTGGATTTTTTTCAAACCCGGAATCCTGGTACTGACACCAGGACAGAATGGAAATCGAAAATGTAAAAAAAAAATGAAAAAACAATAAGAGGAATTTCAGTTTAATTCGAAGAAAACAAAAAATTAATAAGACTATTTCACAAAACATAAAAAGGAAATAACACAAAAATTAAAACACTTTTTGTGCAGAGAAAATAGACTCCACACTGGTAGTCGGTATAGAATTCAATTAGTGTTTTTCTAGTTTGGTTCCGCGAAAACCTTCTACCTCAAAAATTGTCAGCATATTTTTGGCGAAATTATTTGCTCTTTTAGTATTTTTTATTGCAATTTTTGTAGTTCACTTCTTGATTGATGGTTCTATCCAGTTTTTGTGCTTATTTTGCTTATATTTGGGAGCATATTCAGAAACCTCGCCACGTTAATAGCCCTAGGAATTTTGGACTGCGCTTTGCATTTTGAATTTTGCATTTTACTATTCATATTTGTTTTTTTTTTTTAATTTATTTTGAAATATTTATTTTGCAACCTCTGCAATTTCTTTATTCATAGGTTAGCCCATTCGCATCATGGAAATCGAGATCGCGACCTCTTAATTCATATATATATATATATAACTTCAAATTTATGCAAAGCACTGAATTGAGAACTATAGTTTATTTTGAAAATTTTCGCATAATTTCCGGGATTCATAACGTCTCAGTATCGATATTTCGGTGTCAAAAAAGTGACGTAGATTCCCTATGCTGGGCCATGAAGTATAAGCATATCGACATGCAGGTGGAATGATCGTGAGTCCTATCGATTGTTCAACCTTTTATTAAAATTTTGAAAAAAAGATTCATTGTTTGTATTCCACCTATCAGAGGACACTCGAAACGCAGATATGAAGAAGTTATAAAATAGCTGTATATATATACACTGACGGCTCCAAAATGGGGGGTAGCATAGGCGCCGAATTCTCTCCAAGGAGCAATGTAACTAACTTTAATGTGAGCGTGTTCTGTCCGGAGCTACTTACGATTGTATAAATCTTCATGGTTCTGATATAACACAGGGACGTGAAAGATATTCAGGCGGTTATTAAGCTGCTGATCGACGAGGAAATAATCTCCTCTTCACTGGTAAGGAAATGTCACGAAAGCAAAAGCATCGCAGTCTCTGGAGAAAGCCCACGAGCCTGCAAAATGAGGAACCCTCGATTTTATGTGGTATACTGCTAGAACTGGTGTGAAACTAAGCTTCGAATTCCTTCCAACACTCTATGCCGTAGCAGTCAGTAGAAAGACTATAGAAACGAAAATTTATCAAAAAGTTTTATGTAAATGTTTGATACTCGTCGGAGTAAAAGGGAGAACCTTAGATGGCTATTTCTTTGATAACTTCAGTGAAATTTCCAGGATTAAAATACAAGAGATAATACTCGTTCTAAATTTTTAAGACGGAATATGCTATATAGTGGATTTCAGGATTTACTCTATATCTATCACTATATATTAACCAACCAATCAGTCATCGCCCAGCTGTAGGTAACCTTAATTCCATTACTTCTCCTTCTAGAACCGCATACACAACCAATTTTTGTCGCATTTAAGATAAAGTAAGCACTAAATTGTGCTTTTAAAATTAATTTGTCAATTGTGCATTTTTTTAATAAACATTTACTCTTGACACAAAAATTACACAACATTTCCCCACTAAAGTGAACACATCACTGTTAGAAATGGTGCAAATGCAACTTTCACAGCACTCTAAAAAGAAATTCGTTTCTTTAGTTGAGTCCATTGCAACAAGACAGATCGATCTTCGACAGCAGTGTTGCCCAACTGAACGTCCGTCTTGGAAATAAACA